>JAQJVL010000601.1:427500-517060 GCA_035578905.1 Stictocephala bisonia | reverse complement strand
TATTTGGTTAAATACAGATAAAATATATTTAAACCTTATGTATGTTTGTATGATTTTTATTTTACCAAAAATATATTTTATAATTTGTAGACTACTGTCACATTTATCTGTTTCAATTTAAATTATGTTTCCTCAATTAATTATTTACCATCGTTAAGATTTTGTTACATAAAACATTGATATTTCTTAAATATTTCCTTTCCAAGAAGAAAATGTTATAATGCTTATCAGTGAGAACAATAAATAAAGTTACCATTATTACAGAAATTTAAACAAATTAAAAATATGTATTTATTTTATGTTGACATACTCTCTAATAAAAGTTAACGTAAGACATCTTTACCATTGTATTTAATCAAATATTTTTCTTATTGTCACATAAATAAAAGAAAATTAGTTTAAAACAAGCACGTTTTAACATGGAAGCAGACCTAAAGGGAACAGAGAGATGGCCATTTAATTACATTCCATTGTTTCATCACGTAAAAGAAATTATGTAACATTCATTCTTTAAAAAATGAAAATTACAATTTTATGAATCAAACGATGTCACTTAGCATTATTTTGCAAACTTGTTTCAAAGGAACATTTACACTGGTGTTTATTCCAAAACAATGCAAAAACAAATCAGTTTTTACTTAAATGGTTTTAATTGACAATATTATTATTTTATATCATTATAAAATAAATAATAAAATTAAAAAAAAATATTGCAACTCAAAATTTTAATTCCATAAGTGTAATATTTTAAATATAATAGTATTATTTAAATTAATTATATATTTTATGACAAAGAAAGAATGTTTACAGCAATGTTAAAAAACGGCATAGGAACTTCTGAAGGAATAAATTAACTTCATTTAACACACACTTTATTAATTTCAAAATCAAACTTACAAACTGAATTACAAACGGAATAAAATGTTTAGCATTTCTAAAAATTGTATGGTATTAAACATACCATTAAATTAAATACTGCATTGAAAAATATTAAATTTTACTCATATATTTTGTTGTTGTTGTAGAAATGAAAAATATAGCAGTAAAATATTTTCGAATTTTACCAATGATTTAACAATACGACATAATTATAGCATGGGAAGTATTTTATTCTGTATTTTTAGTATACATATAATTTTATCATGAATATTTGTACAAAATTATTACATTCTGTTTTAAAAATAGAAACGAATTCACACAAAAATCTGATTAGAATTTATTATATTTTATGAATAATTATATTTATAAATTAAAAATGTGCAACAGAAAAGTATTTCATGATGTTGTAAAAAGAACCAAGAATATCTTCAATGAGCGGATTACTCAATATGTTGAGTTATTGGTTTCTTGACAGGGTATTAACCCTCAACAAAAGCCTCAATCTCGTCTAATCATGCTTTACATACACTGATAAGCTACGCTATGAAAACTTATGAATGCAGATACCTTCTATTATATCATAAATTGAAAGTATGTAAAAATGTATTCATATATAACTATTGATTGGACTTTAAATAAACGTATAGTGGTATTAACCCAGCCGCCCATCCATTCACGTATATTTTTGAACAGTGGTGATGATTCACCTACCCAGCCTACCCGTACAGTTGTGATGACCGACGCAACCACTTTTACACGAAAAATAAAATGTCTATGGGTTTTTGACGGTCTGTTTTCTCTTACATTCAGTTCCACAAAAACTCGTAAATCGAATAATTTACCTTAACTTTTTGATTTGTTCCTTGTTATGCTTGATAGTTTCAAATATTGATCAACGGTAACATGAAATTAATGAAAATCGTCTTTATTAAATTCAAGTGAAATTCCTGGGAGACCTCATAGGAATTATCTTTAAAATATTTGTATTTCTAACGCTACCTGCTTTCGTTGTTACGAATCCCTTTGCATCTTTTGCGTAAATTCTTATAGTTTAGTATCAATTACAGACTTTAGCTGTTACATATTATATGTACTGAAATCGCACCGTTTCTACACTGCTACAGTGGTTTAGTATGCAAAAGAGTTTTGCATAACTTTAAAATATTGAAATGTGTGCAATAAATATTCCATTAACGAGATATGTTGTACTCAATACTATTTATTTAATTAATGCATTACATACCAATGAAGCTATTAGGTATGTTGCTACGTGGACCAGGGTAGTAATTTAAAATTAAATTAACGAACAGAAATTATAATATACTCTCCAATATTGTTAGTAAAAATACATTAAATTTATAACTTGCCCAATAGTAAAATTGAGAATTAACTAATTGATCCACTTGTAGTAGTACATCATCTAATGATGTAAATTGTGTTGTAATATCTACTATATACATTTTATATGGGAAATAACAGAATAGATCAACAATTGTAGATATAACATTTGACACGAGTTAAAAGATTTATATTCTTAAAATAATATTCCGATGAGTCTAGACTCATGCTTACTAGAAATAATTAATACAGTTTTTAAATGCTTTTAAAATAGAAATTGTCTAGATGAAAATTAAATGTATTAAAATATTAGAGTCCTTGAAAACTAAGAAAAATACATACCTCTCCATTACCAACGCACTAATCATTAAAATTAAGTATGTAATATTCAAACAATTAGAGATTTAATTCTTAAATAAAATTAGAGTATTACAAAAGCTTTATTTAATAAGTTAAAAGTTTTAAGCTATTATTACAATACGTAATTCTCAAAAAAGCACCAATACTGTACTGATAAAAAGGTATATAACTTTGTGTATAATTTAGATCTTTCTGCTATAAAAATATATACGATTCGGGATTTTTAAATGAGAAAGGAAGCATAAACCAATTGTCCTTTAAATAATTTAAAAAAAAAGTTAATTATCATAAATATATCTTAGATCGATAATGTAGGAACTTGTTAAAAAAGCAAACATGTATAAGAAAGTATAAGGAAAATCCGTACAACAACATAACCTAAAAATATAACAACATTTAATAGTATTAAAATTACGACTGTAATAGTTCCGTTTGTACGTTTGACAACAAACGTTGAACTTTTTGGATTACCATAAGAAATACACAACTAACAACGACAAGGGTAAGTGGTACATAGAAGTAAACCATAGAAATGATTTATTTATTTTTTTATTTGCAATGTTTCATTACTAAGAACATTGTTAGTGACTAATAATTTTAATTTAATTGTTACCGTTCTATGATATAATATTTTATATTAGCAACATAATCACCAAATATATTACTCTTCTTTAGTTTATTTTGCAATCCATCTCCATTACGTTAAAGGTAAAAAGTTGGCTCAGAAGTAAGACTTAAATTGGCAACTAAGAAAGATTGATTTATAGTCACTTCCTAACGTCGAGGAATTTTAAGAAGTGATACAATTTTCCGATCCAGATACTTACATAATTACCTCATTTAATACATTATGAAAGTTGCTGACTATTGTTATTATCAATTGCACGATAAATATTAAAAGTAAAACAAATTTTTACTGATAGAACAGCATTTATTTGTATTTTGTCCACATAGGTAGATGATAAATAATAGAGTAAGTTTATACAGGCAGTAAAATATGTTTAGTATGAATATCAAATAATATTTAGTTAATCGCAATTTACTTTAAATAATATATGATAATATTTCCCGTAGAACATGGCATTAAATACAATGAAAAGTATATTACGTTTTATATTTTAATTTAAGAAAATAGTGTTTAATGTATTATGATATTTTAAGTAAATTGTACTCAAACAATTTAATAATACAACATGTAAAGACTTAAAAACATTTAAAGTAATTAAAAAAAAATTAAATAAAAAATATGATTATATACGTTTTATATGTTATCTTTTAAGATCTTACTAGAGCTTTCTAACTGTAGTAAAGACAAATAAAAGTATAAATAAATTCTTTTGGAACAATCGTAAGTATTACGTAATGACATTGGTATAAGTTACTATATTTTATAACATATTTGGTTTAAATATTTAAAAACATATTTTTTGATTATCTAATGTAAATCACAAATACATTTATAAACAGTGGAGGAGGATGGGAGAGCTAGAGGTAGTCTACTCAACTGTGTGATATATTACATATCTGGCACGTGACACCTACACTAGATGACGTCATAACAATAATAGTACGTGAGACAATAAATCTACTATTATTCGTAGGCAATCTCATGTTGTCGATATAATCTGTTTATAATATAAAATAGTAGTTATATACCAATGAAATATATTATTTAATGCGGAAAAACAGTTTCCATTTAGTGAAAGGGATATTTTCCGTTAAATCACTGAATAATAAAATAAAATAAAATAAAATATTTTATTTTAATACCATAAAAAACACCTATAAATGATATTATTGTTTGATGTATTAAGTTTTTAATGACTCCTTTATATATGTTATCAATATATAAGAGTATAATATGCCTTCTATATGTTATAATACATCTTATTTCCTTATTCAAGAAAAGTAATTATTAATTTATTTCACTATTTAATCAACTTTATTAAAACATTTATATTAGCTAATATTTTGTCAAATATATGCTCTTTAACTGCTAAGAATTTTATTTAAATTAATTTAATTACTCTGAGATCTTACGTTTACTAATTAATAACATACACAACCACAATAAACATTTATAAAATAGCAAGTGTCCAGGAAAGCACACAAATGTATTGCTATACAAATTAAAAGTTAATCTTTTAATTTATAACAAAAATAAACTCCTATATCGTTCCAATAAATAATAATATCTACTAAATGGATAACAACCAACAAATGTAAACCACTGTACCAGTATGTACTGTAGTGATGACTCTTGCCAACCAATACACGTTCAGTCATATTGACTAACCAATCATGTACATTTAGTAATTATAATAATGAGGAATGGACTATGTTGAGTCGCTTTCGCACGGGCCTGGGAAGATCCAACTATTAGAACAATAAGTGGAGAATGTCAAACTTATTGTCATTCTCTTGCAGTTACGTGATTGCATGTGATTGCAGAGTCAAAGTTCAAACTATGGATCCCATAATTAATATGTGCATTGTATTCTTTCGAGGAGGAATTAGCTGGTCCTAATTCAATGAGAGGAGCATATGTGAATGGTTAAGATATCTAGATATATCTGTGTGACGGGAGATCGATATTTAAACACTAAGTCAAAATTACTACAATTACTATATAATGTATTTATATGTTGTTTATTAGTATATTTGTCCTTTTTTTATTAAATTTTTCAGTATTTTCTTAGGAATTATTTAAATGAGCATGATACAAGATTGGCAATAACCACGACGACTGAAAATAATTATTCATAATTATGTTACAAAAGATATTGCAAGCAAACTACTTCTTAGAATATTTGCCGAGACGTAATCGTTAAAGAATACATGTTCAGTGTAAGTAGTGAAATCCTAGAAAAAAGGTAGTTTGTAAAATAAAATATAAAATAAAATAACTTGAAAATCAACATTCATATGCAGATTGAAAATAATTATAGACTATATAAGTCATATTTAAATAAAAAGTATACATTTAGATGAACATTAATGATAAGAGTAATATTTAATACAATTTCTGAAAAATAAGACATGTCTGGTTTTTAACATAAAACATTGTTTCATTTGATATTTTCTAAATGATTGGACAAATGTTTGATTATAGTTTCAGCTATGAAATTTTTTCATCACTAAAATATATCTATATCACTCGAAAACAAATTTGTTTTCCAGACAATATACGCAATTTATTAACAAATGCAAACATAAGCCAAAAAATTAACTATTTTTTAAAAAGAAATTACTAAAGTGAACATAGCCTTAGGGCTTATGAATATTAGTGATATGTATTTGAGAAAAATATCCCTCTTTTATTAGAATAAACATACCCTACATGATACAGGTTATTAAAATTAATTATGACATATGTGAACATGTGACATTCACAATTTCAAACCACTCTAGGGCGGTTTACTGAACGAATTGCGAATTTTAAACTGTCACATTCCACATTATTCAGAAATAATGTATAAATTAAACAATTTTTAACAGTAATCCTGGTATAAAAAAGTAGGCCTATATTAAAAAAAAATAATTATTGATTTTATTTAATCAATGATTTTGTTTTGTTTTATACAATATTAGCACAAAAAGTTATTTACGAGTTTATATAATTTGAGTATTACATGTTCTTCAACATCTTGAATCTATTTATTTCAAGACAACGATTTAAACTCTAATTGAGTATATTTAAATTAATGAATTAGTACGAAAATATATTTCCCAATTTTGTTGAATGTAAGAAATATGAAAACTCATCAAAAAAGAAGCTTAATCATTGTTGAATATCCTAAAAGAGTAATTTAGTTTTATTGTATTGATAAATACCAAATAAATTCAAACTTTCCCTGAAAAAATACATAATAATAACTTAAATTTAGATAAAAATTATACTGGCTGTAATTAAATAACACTTCTGTGATATTGGGATATTGCATTCATTACAATCTTTAATAATATAATACATTTTATGCTTGATATTTAAGGAACGTTTTGGTCCTTATGAAACTTGCTTTATAAAACATACATGTCCCACCCCTGCCCAAACTTAAAGAAACATTTGAGGAATACCTAGCCTCTTACATAGACCCGTACACAGTGTAAAACTATGATTATCTACACCCCTGCCCCCTACTGTCATTAGTTTTATAATAACACAGGGAAATTTTAAATTTTTAAAAATTAAAAATATTATTGAAATGGTCATATTTTTAATAAGATTTACATAATTGGTCGAACAATCTTCATGTGCTAAAGGTTCTCAGTTCGATCCCAATCAGAGTCATAATACATTTTGAGAAGGATCAGCTGATAATCACCGGCTGTTCATTTGTCATTGGGCTATTAATTAATGACACTTTCTAAGGAATAGTTGGCCTTAGTTTGTAACAATGATTCCATTCGCTCATCTACACTCATCACACTCATTCGAAATACAAATATTCTCCCATATCTTGACGATCGGCGTCTTATGAATAAATAAAATAATAAATAAATAAAATAAAAAATAAATAAAATAAATAATGGCGAGTAATTTAAGGATATTCATGAACGATGTTGGATTTAATTTTAATCCCCTTACGTACAAAAACATATTCTAACTATGAAAATATAATAAGAGCTCAAGAGTATCATTACGTTTATAGAATGTAAGACATAAAAAACCACACAGTAGCGTATTATAGGGACAGATAAATGTATAAATTATTAAC
Organism: Stictocephala bisonia; assembly: GCA_035578905.1. Taxonomy (NCBI): domain Eukaryota; kingdom Metazoa; phylum Arthropoda; class Insecta; order Hemiptera; family Membracidae; genus Stictocephala; species Stictocephala bisonia. The sequence continues at coordinate 509,765 of JAQJVL010000601.1, read as the reverse complement.
TAATTATTGTATTTTTTTGATAAAATATGTAAACTAAAGGATTATGGGTATGTTAGTTATATACCTCTGGAATTTGTTTATGAAGTGAAGTTTTAAATATATTTATTTATTATTTTTAATTAATCATCCTGTCTTATTGTTGATTGATATGAATTGATTGTTATAAAGGTTTGTTTTGACGATTTATATGATTATTTAGTGCCATCTCTATTGAAAAAAATGTTAAGTTACAGATATATAAAACATACCACTTTGAATTTTTAAAATTATTAAAAAGAATTAAATTATATTTTTAAATTAAATTTATACATCATATTAGAAATACGCCCATTGTTTGTATATTTAAATATATTTATGTGTCTAAGGCAGAAAGTAAACTACTGATAGAACTGGATGTGGTGAAGGTAAGGCATCTTCAACTGATAGATTACGTGATATTCTGAGTTATTGGATTCTTGACAGCGTATTAAACCTGTACAAAGACCCCAATTCCGTATCATGATGGCATCAAGCCCTACACACTGATGAGAACTAGTTTAAAAGATACGACAAGCGTATTTGCAGAGTGAAAGTGGTCTTCCAAAAAAAAGAACATAATTAACTGACAGAAATAAAATATAAATCACGTAATAATAGTTTTAAACGTATTAATAGAAAATCCTGTTTAATTTTAAACCCTAAGTATTATTAATAATTATTTAAATTCAAAGATAGTTTATTACATTTAAAGTCCATCCTCCTATTCAGTACTATTAACCCACTCATCCACCCACCCACGCATATACATATGGTGATATTGACCCATCCACATATTGTATTTAGTGAAGCTGTCTCCTTAGGCATAAAAATATATCATATAATAATTATGAAAATAAAATACAGTTCAAGGTTCAATAACATGCCTACGGTGGTATTGACAATTGGCGTTATTGGAACATGTGTGGTATTTAGCCAATATACAATACAGTGGTATTGATCTCATCCATACACGTGGTATTATACCCACCCAAGTATTAATAAAAACGAAATATTACTGTACGTGTGCTGTAAGTGGGTGTTTAACTATCACTGTACGTGTATATGTAAGTGGGTTGATCACTATCACTGTACGTATATAGTTAAGTGGATAGTTCATTAACACTATACGTGTATAGGTAAGTGGGTGGTCCACTATCACTGTACGCATATAGTTAAGTGGGTGGTTACTATCACTGTACGTGTTTAGGTAAGTGGATAGCTCAATATCTCTGTACGTGTATAGGTAAGTGGGTGGCTCAATATCACTGTACGTGTATAGGTAAGTGGATGGTTCAATATCACTGTACGTGTATAGGTAAGTGGGTGGCTCAATATCACTGTACGTGTATAGGTAAGTGGGTGGTTCACTATCACTGTACGTGTATAGGTAAGTGGGTAGTTCACTATCACTGTACGTATATAGTTAAGCGGATGGTTCAATATCACTGTACGTGTATAGTTAAGTGAGTGGTTCAATATTAATGTACGTGTATAATTAAGTGAGTGGTTCAATATTAATGTACGTGTATAGTTAAGTGGGTGGCTCAATATCACTGTACGTATATAGTAAAGTGGGTGGTTCAATATTACTGTACGTGTATAGTTAAGTTGGTAGTTCAATATCACTGTACATGTATAGGTAAGTTAATGGTTCAATATCACTGCACGTGTATAGGTAAGTGTGTGACTCAAAATCACTGTAGGTGTATAGTTAATTGGGTGACTCAATATCACTGTACGTGCTAAATAACATATTTTAATGGTTCCATAAATTTAATGTATGAAAAAATTTAATATTTTTGAAGAAATAAATGTTTTAACTTTAAGCCCAAGACAATTTCACCTAAGACCAAATAAAAAACACTGTTAAACAAGTGTAATTTCTAGTAACATTACATTTAGAGTAAATTTTTTATTATTTAATGCTATGTATTTATTATTAATTTGGCAATACTGAATGTTAATATAATATTAAATTGAAATGATTGTTATATAATTTTATAATTTTTGAAGCAGCAAGCATCTAAAATGTTCAACAATACCGTAATAATACACAGGAATGTAAACAGCACATGTGTGTATGTATGTCACCAGCTATACCTGGAAGACCTTCAGGATATATTTTGAGACAATAACGTCATTGTAGTGTTTTCTTAGAAGAAGGGTTATTATTGTTTGGTTATTGTGTTTGTCTGATCACGTGATTTCGTAATTCTACGTTTGTCATTCAAAAAGACTGAGCCATATAAATTTAGGCCTGACTTAGGTAAATATGCTGGATAGTCTATATAAAATTTTACTTCACTAGGTTTGGTAGGTTTTTCTCAGTGTTCAATCGGATCAAGGACATCTTGTAATAAACAATAAGCCTACTGGGAAGTTTGAGATAATATAATTATAAAATAAGTATAGTTATCAGGAATACACAAATATCATGTTAGTTATGTTTCCCAACACATCTCCAATAATTTTTGTACTTATTTATTTTTATTGAAGTTTTCATATTAAAATATCTCCATTAAATATATAAATTTTTTTATTTTGTCTATAGAAGTATTTAAAATAATGAAAAGTACGTTTTTATCAATTAAATAGCTAATTTATTGTATAATATCGAGAAAATGCATAGCAGTAGTAACTAAATGCATTACTGTAGTATTTTCTATAATGGTTGTACAGCAAGTAGAGGTCTTATCAGCATACTTATTGGTAATATTCTGTTGCAGAACATAACTGCAATTAAGTTTCATGTATAACTAGAAAAATATACCAAAAAACTGCAAACACTTTAAAGGTAATTTAATTTCGTTCGGTTTTAAATCTAAAACTGAAAGAAATTTAATGACCTGTAGTGTTAGATATTTTTATGGTAAACTTTATTTAGTAAAATATTCATAACAAAAATTATTCAAATAACTTTTTTTATAAAACTAAACAATAAACTTATATAATTCAATATGTCTTAGAATACATTCCAATTAGTAGCATGAAATATTATACCAAAAATATGAACATTATTTTTTTTTTAAATCTAACTTATAATTTGTTTCCTACTCTAAAGTCTAGAATATAAAAACGAGCCATCGTGAGGGAGGCATGAATGTACGCACCTGTGTGATCTATTACGTCCGCTGCACATGACAACTAAAGCTGTGTGTCGTCCTAACAATAGTACATGACACAATACATATAGGTGTTGAACATGTAAACAGCTTAGTATAATTTATTGCTTTAATAATACATCTTAATATTTTTCTTGCAACTTATAAATATTATTATTTAATAATTATTAGTAACATTTCTTTTCCTTCGTTTTTTTTAAGTAAACGTAAAATGTTATAAAAATATATTATGCTATTAAAATTAGCTGTCCCAACAAACATAAAACGTTTGTTATGGAAATAAAAAAGTTTACAAAAATATTACTTCTATTCTTTTGTCAATTTTAACAATTTAAATATCTAATTTACATTGTATACAAATTATGTAAATTATGACACTAAGAACACGTATTAATAGCTGACAAGATTTCTTTATTTATATATTAAAATAAGTTTTGTAATGCACTTAAAATCTTAAAGTGTTTGAAATAATATACATTACAACTATATATCTATAATACATTTTAAAATATACTTATAAAACAAGTTATATTAATACATTTATTCACTTAAAATATACAGATACAAATAATTTTTAAATGATAAATTTAATAAATTACATAGTTTATCTATATGTTCATTGATGACCCTTAAAAAAAACTACAATACTGTTAAAAATTTAAACAGAAATTCAAAATTTATCTAACAAGAATTTAATTGAATTCTCCATATATAACACTCGTAAATGTTAGGAAGATAACATTCTTAATATACACTAAATGTTTTACATTGGAGAAGCAGCTGTGAGTATATCATGTCTGCCGTTTCCAGGCTCCAAATGCTTCTAATAACCTGTCTGGAATCCAATAACTCAATATCATGGCCAATCTCACAACAGGCTCTCGTCCGTGATGCCTCGTGGAGAGATATGAACAGGTGGGGAAAACGATCTTAATATTACTTCCATGGTAAGATGGTTGTATTATATTGTACGAGTTTTTTTATCTTATTGTTAATGGTAAATAAATTTATGTAGATATATTTTTAAAAAATCAACATTCTAACTGAAATAGATGCTGTTAATTAACGAGCAGCACCTCATATGTTGGATAAATAGTACTACTCACTGTTTGTTTCGTATTGGTGTATATTTACTGATAAAAATAAGATTCACTAGCAATAGTGAAATTAGTTTATAAAATAGTTACTAAAACAAAACTAAAGGATATAATTTTAAATATCAACTAAAAATATTATTTAACAACAAATAAATATAGTTAATACCATTGCTCGTTATGGGTACGTGGTGGGTGGGTGGGTCAAGCCTACTGTGCCTGTAAGGGAGGGTGGGTCAGATCCTCACCATCGTAAGACTATTAGCAGGTTAATAGGAAGCCTATCACACCGTATGTGTATGGGTGGGTGGGAGGGCTAAGCTACTATCAATCTAAGCTGTAAAATGAAACGATGTACATTCATAATATTGTCACTCCCCTCGCTTCCTGTTCGTTATAGTAGGTCAGAATGAGCTACATCAACAAACATTATGAAGATTATTTTATTGATTAGGCTATAACGAATGCACAATGGTTTATTGGGAGTTTAACAAACATCATAAATGTATGGGTAGGTCAAATGCACCGAAAATTATAACACATAATGCAATACACAGATAGCAATTGGAAACTATGATTTATGTTGTAAAGAATATTCTGTTTGACTACTGGGTCGTCATCAACAACTATAAAACGAACATTTTATGATACTTTACAAATCTTAAAAATATAGTACTTGATATGTAAAGGGTTCAAATAACAGAAATCTCAATGAAAATGTACTTAAAGAGTTTGATATGTCGTCCTTTAACAACAATTGTAAACAAAGTAAAAAAATGCCAGTGGTGTAGATTGAGGAAGAAACAATAAACATAACCTAAACACCTGAAATAGCCAAGCTCCCAAATGCACTTGTAGAAATTACGTGGACATTTTACCAACACATATCCTACGATGATAATGAGTTCCCCACTAATTAGCCTACCCAACAGAAACAGATTCCATCACCTTTCACCAATATAGATAGAACTCTTTTACATAATTCAAAGTGAATCTTCTCGTATTTCTCTAATAGACAACACTCTTAAGTGAACCCACACATACGATTGTCAACGTGTGCTACCTAAAAACTTACACGTAATGTAATAATGTCATTTTTCAATGTTATATAAGATTGTTTTCCTTGAGTGTTTACTTTCGTACTATGTGTAAATGTAGAGACGACTTCTTGACATATTTGCTGATATTTTTTAACATATATTTACATAAATGGGTTTGTTTTTCCATAGAAACATAATGTATAATATAATATAACTTATAATACGATTTATTTTTATTGTAATTAAAAGTAATAGGCTTATCTCCTTTTTAGCCTTACTCTATACATTCTCAATGGACTACTGATCTTGTTGTAGACCTTACTCAGACCAAGGGGGTGAAAGGTTTAGTGGATGTCTAGGGTAACACTCTTGTAGTTTACCTAGGGTGAACTAATACAGTACTAGGTATATGCAACTAATGAACTTATAGTCTTTGCCGTAATCTAATCTGCACTATCTCTAACCTAGGCTCAAAGTCCTGACACCTCAGACCATTCAGCCACAGGCTCGACTATTCAATATCTAGTTATGTGTGGTTTTCCTCTTTAAAGTAATATGGTACGTTTTTACGTCCTCCTACGAGTAGATAGTTGATAGATTGATATATGGTTTTCGGCTTCTATTTGCTCTTTTATTTATCAATTAACATGTTATTTACTGTGAAAAATTAAATTTCATAAGCCTAAAAGTACCTTCAGAGACGGCACTATTATTGTATAACAAAAAATAATGTATGTGTATCAAAATGGTGTTGCTCTACATTACTTTTTCTTGGTGTTTTACACTGTATAATAAAGTTCCACTTAAATAACTGATAAGTAAAAAATATATATTTTAATTATAACGGATGTAAATAGCAATTTATATTGTAGCTAGTTATCTCATAATGTAAAAATAACAACCTAGCTCTACCTATTTGTTTTACATTTTAAATCGTATACTGCATAAATCCTGTTACATATAAGGAAATTAGGATTAAAGAAAATATTACGTAAGCATAAGCTTTTCACAGTTTCAAGAATACATTTCCCCAACAAATTGTTAACAGTTATATACTTACTGTATTTACACGTATTTCTTTGTTATATTGCAAAAATATTAAAACGAAACAACAAAGAGTAGAAGTAGGTACTGTATATTCTGATTTTTGAATACTGATCTTAATTTTTCTCTTCAATCCTCACTTCAGTTCTAAAAGAAATCTCGATTTCTGAAAATAACATTATTCTGTAAATATATATGTTAATTTTCAATTTTTCAACTTAGTATGTTAACCTTGTTTAATTAAATAGTCATGGCTTCAGAATAGTAATAGATTTTGTAATTATACCCTAAGAACTTCCTTAGTATTACACTTCTATCCCCTCTCTCATTCAGTGGTATTTACCGACTCACCCGCTCATACTCGTGCAGTGGTATCGACAAACCCACCCACTAATAATAATTTACATGTGGTGTTATTAACCGACCCACTCACTCATACTCGTGGAGTTGTTTTGACCCCCCCCCCCCCCCATAGAGTACAGTGTTGTATTTAACCACTCACCCACGCATATATTAAAGGTGGTATTAACCTAACTGCCCCACCATAAATGAACAGTGGATTGTTAGACATGCATTTTTATAAAATACAAACTTCTATAAGCAACTATAGTATATACGATAAAATAAACTAGAAAAGTAATTATTATAGCAAGAATACTTGTTACATCTAGGAAGTATACGATTCCATATTTTTTTTAATATAAAATTTTAATCATAAAATTAATTTTAAAAACTAAAATAACTTTCATGTAATTGATTTTTCACTAAAACGCTTTATTTCCCGATATATAGCTTAGCGTGGTCATAAACAATATAACAAAGTTTGTCAATGGTTACATTTTCAGATTTGTATGCAGAAAATCAGGCTGCCAGTAAATCATATACATAAAATTTTTTATTACGTTGAAGATTATTTTAATAGAAAATAGTATATAAAAAATTTTTTTTGTAAATCAAAGGCCAAGGACTCTCTCGAGAATAAATAAAAACCTTGTACTGTGATTATAAAATAAGACGTCAAAAATGTGTGGAAAACATGAAGTTTTATTTATATTTAGGATGTCTAACAATAACTATAAAATTTATATTTTTTTCTAAGGTTGAACTTTATGAGGCCAGAGGATAAACATTGTTGAACTATAAAGAATCATTTAATTTTTCAATTGTAAATTTCAAATGCTATGCTATGATATATAAAACATTAAAAATATAATTATAGTTTTCTCTCCAAAACACGTGAACTGAATGGAACCTGCCTCCAGGTAATTAGTAGTCACTGTTTAATTAAACACGATACGTGGCCTCTCCAATGTCTCACAAAGTAAATCCACTCAGATTTGATTTATTACAGTTAATTACAGGTGGTTTTGGACACTGGACGTACTCTTGTTTGTATTACATAAGGGTATATTTTGTAACAAATACATAATTAGAATATATAGTATATCAGATCACAATGGCTTATAATAATTCTAGGGAAACATTCTCTTACGCATAATGTGTAATTTTGTATGTAGCAGGTATTATGGTTGGTTTTATTGTTAATTTTTTTTTTCATTTTATGTTTAATGCACATCTATAGTTGTTTCATCCCTCCATTTGGTATGTAAAAAGGTTTAACATAGAGTATGGGCAACTGCAATTGAAAGTGATAGTGTAATAATAGTTGTTATTTTCCTGTTTTTTTTCATTTTAAATTAAATTATTTAATCATTGCCATGTTTTTTAAATAGTTGTATTTGCAGGATAAGGATTTTCTCATTAAACCATTTATATTTATTAACATTAGTTGGAAAAAAATTTACACTATGTAGCAATTACCTTAAAATGTTTAGTATTTAGGTTTCTGCCCTAAACCACAACTAAACTTAACTATACTTTAGAGAAAAATTATTTGGTTTTTATTGGATCCCGTAGACAAGTTCTACGTAATGTGGAGGAACCATGATTTTGTTTTGTTTTTTGTATTCTTTAAAATAAATAAATACAATAGATATGAGATGTATTACTAGCTTTATTACTATATTGATAACTCTTATTTTTTTAATTTAAATAAAGCGTTTCTACTAGTGAACTTAAATTTGTAAACATCGTTTACTATCTCAAGGCTAGGTTCTTTAACTAATTCAAATAGATTTTAAAGTAATTATTTATAATTAACATTATGTATAAAATCCTTTAACATCCAATTATTTCTGGTGATTTATTATATTTAAAAACAATACACCATTGATCTATGATATAGTAATAATACTTCTTATATTAAACACTTTAGAACAAGAAAGTCTATTAAACTGTGTTACAAAAAAAGTTAACATTTTAAATATGATTTAAAAAATAAATGAAAAAACTTAAAGTGAGTGTTAAAACGAAATTAAGAAATCTAAAAACAAGTAGTTATCGATTACTATGGGACACACCTGCACGCTTCGTGTGCCAACACTCGCTCTCGCTCCGCTCGATACACCTCCGCCTTTGGCCTCGGCTTATGGCTTTCGACTACAAATAGTTTTAGATTAACTATATAACGTAAAATCACTATTTTTAATTTATTTAAAGTATTTTACTTACACTACTTGCGCTGCTTTCTATTTATTAGTATAAATACCCAATGGCATTTCTTAGCCTATTGCAAACGTTTTCATTTCATTTCATTTTTTTTAACAGATGAAAATTAAACGTTTATTGCATCAATAATACAGTGTAAAACATACAAAATAAACAAATTTATTTATTTATAAAAACTGTTATTAATTAACTTAAATCAACCCAATGTTAATCCTTAGAAAAAAGACTATATTTGGGATGTACCCCTTAAGAATGAAACTTTGAAAAAACATTTCTTAATTGGTCTTTTCGATACTAAAGCTAATTTTATTTAAATTGTTGTGCAAACCCATTTGGTGGTTTTTGATATTCCATGATCTGTGTGAGTCAGTCAGTCAGTCAGTAGTATTTGGCTTTAACATAAATATATTAAACAAAAAAGTTTCGAAAAACTAAAAGTAACATAAAAAACATGTAGACCTGCCAAGGAAAACTCTTAGCCTAACGAAAATCTAGCAGTAAACAAAAGTATAATTTTCCCATTCGAAGAAGAGTCCTTGATTTTCTCCTTGGTGATCAACATTCACCTCACGTACGGGAAACGTTGCTTTCTTATTCATATAAGGCTCTTTGACGTTTTGTAGAGGGACAGTTTTTACGACGTTTTATGTAGTCAAGCTGCTTCTACAAAGGACTTTTATAGTCGGCTACTCGGCAGTAATGTCTTAAACATTAAACCTAACTATTTTAATTATCGTATAATAATAATCATTTCTATGATGACTGCTTTATTTTTATTTTACTTTAAATCAGCTACGAATATACGAATATTTAGTAAATATTTGTGGTATTTATTATATATGGTAGTTGTAAGCTGAATAATGATATACAAAGTTACTTAATTAGTCTGTTATTGGCAAGTTGACGCTATCTTTAATGTGATTATTTACTTTGAACGAGATTTATAAAACTATTAAATAATCATATGCAACAGTTAATGCAACTATTTAAGTAAATTGTCCATTATTTATATAAGAATATTGACTTTTTATAAATAAACATAACAAATTATGTTCAGTACACTTGTATACAATACACTTACGATTATGGTGTATTAAAATAAACTCATATATTATTTAATGATTTTTTACTATTAACGTCCATAGATCATTGCTATATTTGTTTACTTTAAATTAATTTGATCTAAGAAAAACACAAATATATTTTTGGGTTGCTCATTGATGAGATAATATTTCATTATCTGTCTTTATTTTGTTTATCGTTCCATAAATAAATGAAAAAGGTATGATAACTAAAAAAATACTTTTCTGATTGATTATATAAACTATATACATTCTTTGTACAATTAGGACATTTATTGATAATTTAAAGACACTAATCAATCTTGAACTATGGTTGCTTGGTAAAAGTCATTGAAATAGAAAAAGTAAAAGTGAAGGACACACAAACGAAATTTATTACAAAGTGCACAAATATCATGGTGATTTATTTTAGTGAATTACGTTAATATTCTGCAAATCAAGTGGTTTAAGAAAAGAAACATAAACTGAAAATATAAAATAATAATATCTACTCACTGTATTTTACTGTCAAATGTATATGAATTAAAGATCTCAAATTAATAAAAGCCATAAAAATATATCATAAATGAAAAAAAATTGAAATATGTGTTAAAATTGTATTAAAACGATTTGTATTGGAGTGTAGCAAAATAAATAAATATACAACAATAAAAATATAAAGTATGAGTTTCGACTTTCAAGTTTTAACAGACATAAGACCAAACTTTGTCCATGAAAGAAGTTTTTGATTAAGTGATGTATCTGTTGTTGGGTGCAATCCCTCGGGGACAGAGTGTTGGGAAGAAAGTGAGAAATGAACAGTGTCTAGGGTTATAGCTGTCTACCCTTGCTCTCACTTCTGCAATACTCTCCTAAGTCCTCTTGTTTATTTTCCAAGCTAACTTATTTGGTGTATATTCTCATATTTTTAATTCAAAGGTTATATACTTACCAGTTGTCTGTTTGTTTATGAAACAATTTAGTGTTTATAAATTTAAAAAAAGAAAAGCTGATGCTAAAATGACATCCTAAGATTGTTTTTGTTGTCAATTCGGAACATTAAATTATTAGTTATGTTACACTGAGACTGTTTCAATGAGAATAAATTATGTATTAGACATTTCTAACGAACATGATTCTAGACTCAACGTAAGTTTCTTAAATTATCACTCTTCCACTATACTCAGTTATGCAAAAAAATTTTAGATTGACTACTTGTCATAATAAGAAAGTTTTAACTGAAATTTCCATGCACTTTAATCAGAAACATTTTATTTTTATTTACAGGTTCCTAATGAAGAATTAATTGTATTAACATAAAATAAGGCAAACAAATTGTTATGGAGATGTATAGATATATTATCAAAATATTGATTATAAGTAATTTGTTTAAAAAAGTTTTATGTTGTATTAAATTATTGCAGTTATGAGGGAAATAAAATAAATAAATAAAAGAAAAATAAATAATGATCGCAATGTCGCATGTGAAATAATATTAATTTGATATATTCTTTGGGCAATATAAAGCACCAAAACAATCTAAATATGGCAAGTTTATTTTCAATATACATAACATATTTTGTAAAGTATGATAAAATTTTAATTATTGAAATGGTAAAAACAATAGAAAATAATTTTCATGTATGAAATGAATAAAATACACATTTCACCTATAAATAGTAGCGAGCTTGATCATTCAAACCCCAGTAGAGCTGCTGTATTGATCACTGAAGAATAATCAGCATTGGCTGTTTACATGTGTCCAAACTGACCATTCGTCAGCAATTATGGATCTCCATATGAACTGAACAGTTTGTTTTGTATGGACTTTTCACAAAACTGAAAATTGAGTTTTTGTATTTGTAAATTGCCCTTTTTTATTACGAGTGTAGCAGCAATAGCTTTATAATAAGACTTAGTAATCATAAAAGAACATTAAACAATTAAAATTAATAGTAAGCCTTTAAACATTCCTCAAGTGAAATGTTTATATTGTAATTAATACATACCAACATATATAAAAATTAATTTTAAGTAATCAAAGAAATTAGTCATTATAAATGGGTAGTTTATGCTTTAATAGGCAGTTTATTGAAATATTAACTTAATTACAAATATATTTCTTAATACTTTCAGGCCATCTTATCATTATAAAAGAATATTTTTTTTATACTAGAGAACAGGAATAAGTTAAAAAGTATTGGATATGAAAATATGTCAGTTTAGTAGTATGTAGAACTATTAAAACCAAAATTATATATTTCTCATCAACATGTTTTGTTGTCTGTTTTATACCTAATCAGACACGGCGAAAAAATTAACTGTAAAAATCCCTCACTTTAAATAACCACGTTGAAGGTTAAGAATGATCATATATGACTCAGGATTTGGATCAAAACTGTCTCCAGAAGGTATTGTAATCATTGAAAAATAAAATAATGTTCTCTACTGTACTAGTCCAGACAAACCAGTGTTACAAAAAAAATTAATGTCTTTATTACAAGCTAAAATAATTGATCAACTCTTAACCGGAGGGTTCCGCCATTATTGCAAGATAATGGAGTGTGGCTCTTCCTTGGATGGGTGACCGTCTGAGCGATTCCGTCCTTGCACGCAGCACGCTTGCCCGGTCACTGGTGGTAGTTCGGAAGCCACGTTAAACCGCTAGTTCACAGGTTAAATTTAGATAGGACTTCTTAGCACTAACTTCACCTGCTAAAATAAGACGAACTTTTACTTTTTAACTTTTTAGAATCTAAAAGTATCTAAAAGTAAATTTTTTGTCTGCAGGTAGTAAAGTTGCAGCTGCTTGAAATATGTCAGTAATCACTCTGACTTTGAAAATTTACTAATAATTAAAATTTAGTCTGTTGACATGACAGGGAAAAGGTTGGGTGGGCATAGGAATGACATTTACTAATGTCCAATGTTTTTAAATAACTAGTAATACTTCACCTGGTATTTTTGGGATAATTTTTACCATTATATTAACTTTGAGCTTGCATATAGGTACTCTCTGAGTATTGGATATACAACACATAATAGTTATAGTCTATCTATAATAGTACCTAGTTATTTAAATACAGTTATGAAATTCAAAGCTGTATTTTTAGACTGAAAATAAACGTTACATTTTATTTCTATAGTTTTTTTTCAGTAGACTAGTACAGTACAGAGTATACGTTAAAATATAAGTACAACAATTACCACTCATTATATATTTGTACAAAATGAATATTAAGCATAATTTTAATAATATAATATATAAAAAACAGTAATATGTCATATTGGCCACCTATATAGGCTATATATTAAATACGATTGTTGTAAAATAATGTTGCATTGAAATATACTTTTGTACACTCTGTTTGTACACTTGCTGTAAATAACAATTTGTCACCGTAGTTCAAAAACCTAATCGTTATTTATCATATAATAACCTAAGTTATTTGACTTACAGCGGCTGTATCTAATTAAAATAATAAGCATAAACTGTATGGATCAATTAATAAAATACAAATTGAAATGTTTAGATTACTTATCGTACAATTGATCGATGTCAAAACTACACTCTCTTTCTTTTACATACATCAAAGGGTGTTTGTAAGTTTCATTTAATAATTCCTGTGTCAATACAAACATAATCAAAATATCCAGGGTGGGCTTCATAGCCAACTTGGAACGGAGAAAGTTAGGTAATATGGATCCGAAAATTGTTTTACTACCCGATTCATGTGTTATAATAATATTTTAATAAATAAAGCTGTTCAACTTTATCATTTGTGATATTATTTTGTAATATTGTAGTTAATTTATATTAAAATATAAATAAAAAAGTGTCTTCTTTACCAGTATTCTCTTAGGGTATTTATTTTGTTGAAAATCCAATATTGATAAGCTAACAATCTTACTGTGCTAGCTTATCAATAATTACTGATATTGGTACTGTAATGATACATTTTTTGTTACTGATTTCCTTATTGTTAAAAATAAAATATTTATCTCCATATACTTTCTTAACTATTTTAGTAATATCCAAGGAATTGAAAAACCCCATATATATATAAAACTAAATATAAAATACTAAACGTGTAATCAAAAAATCCTTTTAGGAAGCCTTTCTTTCTGTGTATGTGTGTAGTCTCAGTAATACTATATGCTAATGTAAAATAACTGTGTACTATTTTTTACCTCGCTGTATAGTGGTTGATGAGTTCTATTATAGTGGTGCTATTTAACACGTAATCAAAAACATATTAAAATAAAAATTAGTTAATTTTTTTGCAGACATATAAAGCAAAGTCATAAATATAAAAGCTATTAATATTTTTTATAATTTATAAGGTTATGTTTTAATTAAATTACTGTTCAATGCGTTATTCAATCAAAATAAACATCAAGATAAAACGTAACTTGTTGGCTCACACGGAGTCAGAATGGAATCCCAATATGATCTAACGTTCAGTACTTCACACGAACAATAACACACACACACGCACGCGCACACACACAGACAGACAGACAGACACGCACACGCGCAAACACGTACACGCACACGCGCACACACGTACACGCGCGCACACACACACACACACACACACACACACACACACACACACACACACACACACACACACACACACACACACACACACACACACACACACACACACACACACACACACACACACACACACACGCAATCACGCGCGCACACACACACACACACACACACACACACACACACACACACACACACACACACACACACACACACACACACACACACACACACACACACACACACACACATATACGCACACGCACACGCACACACACGCACACACGCGCACGTCTGCATGTAAACTTGAGAGTGATGTTGTGATTTTAAAAGCAGTTATTATTTCCCAAATTATTACTTCCCTATGGTTTAAAACAAACAAATAAAAGTCATTATACTTCAAATAGTCAACCATTGAGTGCATTACAGAAGAACAATGGAAATATGACCCTAGGGTTGAACACTCACTCTCCTACATTTCCCCGGGGAACAGGAATATCGGGAATGTCTGGGCTGGATTGACAGCCATCATATTATTCTTATCTGAGAATGACATAGCTGCCCGGCTTTGTTTGTGAGGCTCGTATTGATCTATTGAATAATAAGTGCTGATTTCCTTACATTTCATTTTTGAATTATTTCCCAGACACAAAATGTCCATATCGACAGTTAATATGGTACAATAATATTTGACATAGTAAAAAAAGTGAATTTTAATAACTTAGTCATAACCTAAAATAAGACATTTTTAATATGCATAAAACCTGCATCACTAAAATATATGTTAAATGCCTAAACGTTTGTATATAAATAAAGTATACAAATGAAATTGCTATAGCCTTTGTTTTCTAATGAAGATTACAAACCATAAATTGTTTTACTTTTAGTTTATAACTTGTGTTTTATAACTTTCAAATCATATTTATTGGAATATGAAACCATCATTTGATATACTCAGAACATTATAAAATATTTATTCTTTAGACATTTTCAACATTTTATTTAAAATCTAGTCAAATTTTAGAAAACGATACTTTAAATAGATTTAAAATATTAAATTTAAATATAATTACTAAAATCATATGTTGTAATTTTAAATATTTGCCTTTCATTAAATTACTTTTACACGTTTTTTTTATTCAAGTTATAGTTGAAAAAAATATGTAATCAAATGGACAACCACAAATAAATGGTCAACAAATTTGAAAATAATTTCATCATAATAGGTTATTTCAATATGTTTATTACCATAGGGAAAATTATATTTTAATTCAATTTAATGTTAAAAATAATAATTCTTAGACAATTAATATTTATATTTTAGTTTTATAAAGATAATTAACTATTAGTGTATAATTTATGATTAAAATAACGAAGGTTATAATAATTAAAAATATGTATATGCTATTTATTTTTTGAAATACGAAATAACAGAATTGCATCCTGAAAAACCTAAAACCCAATCAGTGAAATTATTAATCAGTGAATACAAATTTAAATATTTTTCCTTCTTATATACCAGTTTTTAATTTAAAATTCAGGTCGTACACATTATAGGAATATAATGTTATTTTACTACATATTAAATTTTTGGTTGATGTTATTATATATAACTGATAAAATAATTCCGCTTAAAAATTTTCAAATCCAGTAGTGTAAAGGTAAAGCTGGTATACTGTATAGCTAGGAGTATATTAAATGTCTGTGTCGGTTGAATGTTTTAAATATAGTTGTAAATAGTGCTATAACAATTATTGATACAATAATATTGTCAACTGTGACTTTATCACCGTGATTATCGATAGTTATTTTTTATTTAAATCTAGTTTAAAAATTACTAAAAAGTAACTACAACAGGTAAATAATCAATAATGTATTATATATAGTTATTTATATAATAATATTAGAGTACATTGGTCTTTTTTGAGCCGGTGGTGTATGAAGTATTGATAGATTATGTTGGAAAATAGTTAATAAAACGTAGGTAAACAGTTCTTAGAAACACATTCCATTCTTGCACTACTGACAACTAACTTAAGATTTAGCATAACAGTTTATCAATTGCAGTTTTATATTGTTATTAAACTTTAATTTTAATAATAGCTTAAGGTTTTTTTAACAAAATGCAGAGGGAGATAGCCCATACTACGTACAACCTCGTATTATCTTTTTACATTTCCAACTATTATTGAGAACTGAAAAACTTTTGTTCAATTTTATGTTTTGTCTATAAAACTTCTAGTTGTTTATCATAGCAATACACATTTATAAACTCTATTAAGTAAGGAATGATTTTTGTCAAGGGACTATATTAAAGTTTATGGGCTATGTTTACCCGTAGGTTAAATGTGTATAGTCACTAATCAGTAGCTGTAATTAATAATAATTAAACAATAAAACATAATTTGTATTTTTGAACCTGTAAACGCAGCATTAGTGTTTAATACTAATGTCCATTTTTGGCTGGGTGAGTGGGTCAATACTACTGTACGTGTTTGGGTGGGCGGGTGGGTCAATAACACTGTACGGGTATAGGTGAGCAGGTGGGTCAATACTAATGTACGTGTAAGGGTGGGTGGTTGTGTCAATACTACAGTACGTGTATGGTTATAAACGGTTCTTTAGCAAAACTAACACCATTTTCTGCACCTGATTGAGACTACCTATAACTTTGGCCCCATGACGTTTTGCTCTATCTCACCTCCTTCATCTTTAGGTAGAGCTAGATTTTCAATTTGTGCGTGTAAATCAAGTTGGTTGATTTACGGCCTCTAAGAGTAGAAACGTACTATTGTGTGTGTGTATGTGTGTGTGTGTGTGTGTGTGTGTGTGTGTGTGTGTGTGTGTGTGTGTGTGTGTGTGTGTGTGTGTGTGTGTGTGTGTGTGTGTGTGTGTGTGTGTGTGTGTGTGTGTGTGTGTGTGTGTGTGTGTGTGTGTACTACCCTACACCCTACTATATAAAGTACCCTACTTATAAAGTAGCCCCCACGCTAAATTTCAATAACAAATATTTTTAAATCATACTATGGGTACATTACAAAACAATTAGAATATTGTGGTAAATACAACAGAAAAAACGATTTTAAAACGTAAGTAAGTAATTATTGCAAAAAATATTGTTTTTATCCATCTACGTATTTGGCTAATTAAAGGTAATGATAAAGAATTCTAAAGTTCCAGTTTAATTAAATAATATTAATAGTGTATTATGTAATTCAAAAGTTAGTTACACGTATCGGAAAATTAAAAAGTATTTCACCTGTTTTTTACTCTGTAAGTATTAGCTAAGATTCTTTAAAAGTAAATATGTGCGTAAAAAAGTGTTTTTTATATGTGCAAGTTCACGAAGATGAAATAAAGTAGGCGTATAAGATAGATTAATATTTTGTAGATATGAAAGTTTTGAAAGAATATTGTAAATGAGCTATTTGATCTAATTATAGCAAATTAGGAAGTAAATAATTCATCACATTTTAGTGATGTATGACAATGCAGTATCAAGATATCAGAAGGATGCCTAAAGGAAGGACATTCTAAATGTATAATGTCGGCACTAGTAATGTAGTTCTGTAATCCAGCTACTTGGAAACAAAGTGTTAAGAGATTGTAGGTGATAGGCTCTATGGTCAGTCTTCGTAATTCTGTCCATGATACTTCTTCGAAGTACACTCCATGATTGCCATCATCGACGTGGACACTAGTAGATAAGTTTGGCGTGTCCATTTTTGATTGTAGTCAAGGTTCAAATGTTGCATAGGGAACAGAACTGAGTGTCAGTTGTCAGCTAAAAATAAGTTGACCGACACTAAGTTGTTCGGATTCAACGTAAAGCTGCATCTCCCTTAGTTGCTTTGTATATTGTAAATAATAAACAGCCCTGTCTGAGGAACAGTCGACCTTAGTTAGTATTAATGTCTACACTCGTTCATCTAGACTCAATTCACCTCTCATATTCGACCATATCTTGACAATCGGCGTCTTACCAATCAAAAATGAATAATAATATATGAAATTGTTTATATGGTTGATAATTATTAAAGTAATGATATCTCTCAATTTAGTCCGGAACCGAAGGTCAACCATTCTTACTTCAGTCGACGTGCAGAAATATCACCACTCATTTCAGATAAAAAGATACATCCTCCGATTATATATAAATTAGTGCTATACTTCACATTTAGTAAGTTAAAATAGAAAAAAATACATTAGACACAAAAATGAAACACCAATAGTCACGAATAGCATATTATAGTAATTAAGAACATAAAAGAACATTCTGAAACGCAACGATACAGTTCCAATATCACTGCTTGCAGGCATATTTGATTTAAGACTGTTAGCGGACTTCTTAATTGAAGCCTTTTTTAAGCTTTTGAAGCCACCAATCAAATACAAATTATTATATAATTATTTTCAAAATTTTGTCGTAACTCAGTACTTTATTTACGAAGTCAAGTTAACTACGCAACCTTTTACTGCTGTTATACAACATTTTAACGAGATTATAATATTTATAGAATTATTTTCATATAAAAAATACTCGTATTAGATCTATTGCGATAAATTTAACAAATGCAATAATACTTTTAAAAAGATATTTTTTTTTTTACTTTTCTCTATATGATTTGTTTTTGTACTCACCAGCAACTCATCTCAGTGTTGAGGCAAAGCAGAAGTGGCAGCAGTAAAAGAAGATTGCCATAAAGATTCCACCACGTATCTGGTTATCTTACTTCCTTGAAAAAAGGATAGTAACTTACTGAGCTTTCCCCCCAACCCTTGCACATGATATTTAAAACTAAAATTTTATCAATGATAATACTATACATGACCACTAGAATTCATTATATAATAAAATTAGTGATAACGCGTTTTTTTATTTATTTATTTTTTTGTCAAACGTCCGTAGGATTTAGTCTATACTTTGGTTTGTTAAAATAGTTTTATTAGTGTGTGTTAAAAAATATTTATACAATACTTTGTTTAGAAATTACCTTGTGTAAATGTTTTAATAAAAATGCATGATTACTTTAAAATTGAAATGTTTATCGAATGCACAAAAATATGTATAATCATTCAATCTTACAAAAATAGACATAAAAATAAATAGAAGAATTGTAAAATTAACAAGATATCATCATAATCATACACTTGCTTAAATTATTTACCTATAAAAAAAAAACTTAATAGCCAGATTTTGATTAATAATTATAAGTATTTTAATACATAAATTTACCATTATTATATTAATTATAACCAAAAAATGGTCAAACCTCCTAATAATTACGTGGTGTCTGCTCAATGGTTACCATTGACGTGTACACTACTAGAGAAGTCTGGGTTGTCCATGTAGGGTGGTAGTTAGGATCATGATGTTGTTTTGGGAAGATAACTGAACACACGGCGTCTGCTCAATGGTTGACATCGATATATACACTACTAAAGAAATCTGGAGTGTCCGTGTTGAATGGTAGTCAAGGTTAGGGTGTTGTGTGGGGAAGAGAACTAAGTGTCAAACTTGTCAGTTAGCTGAAAATCAGACCAACACTACGTGGTTCGGATTCCACGTAAAACTGTAGGTCCCATAGTTGCCCTGGCTATTGGGCTATTAATAAATAGTCCTTTATGAGCTAAGTCGAACTCAGATAGTAACAATGACTACACTCGTTCATCTACACTCATCACACTCATTCACGCTTCATATTCACCCATATCTATACGATCGGCATCTTAGACATAAATAATGAATAATAATAACATAGGAATATCAAACCAATAAATCTTCGTTTAGATTGAATGTAAAGTTGTAAGAAATTTAGATGCCTTCACTATTATTAACTTACTCGGTTATTGGAGGTACTTCCTAAGTAACAACCTTAGCTACAATGACTACACTCGTTCATGTCCACTCATTTGCTCCTTATTTTCACTCTTGTTTCTACTATCAGCACCCTAATACAGTATATAAAATCCAAAAATGACCTACTCACTTTAAAAAAATCTCCGGATTCAGTGAAATGATGTTAATTTTATGTTTAATGAAGTTATATTTTGTTAAAATGTAACTACTAAGAAAGGATTTTTTTAGATAACATCCTTAAGGATATGAACAGCTTCTAAATGTTTCTTATTTTCAATAAGAGTAACATTGACGTTATTTTAATGATTTATTTCAAACAGATGATACAAAAAATTGAAACATGACACAAAAGCGTGTATGTTGGTTTAAACTATTAGACGTTTAAGGTAATTTCTGCTAACTCTGAAAAGACTGCCTACTTTGCATCCCCATAAATTCGAATCGTAGAAGTCTTAGAAACTTTAATACTTTATTGGAAAGGGTAAGCCAGAGTAGAGGACCACACAGTAGCAAAGCAAGGAATCATCAACTGGTAATAGTCTGTTAAATACTTAACAAGATTTTGTTATTTACATCATAAATATAAACACGTATGCATGCATACTGGCAATTGAAACACACAACCTGTTCACTAAGGCCTGTTGTTGAAAACTGTTAACCACGGATAGATGAGTGTTTAAATTGACTTATAATGTATAAAATTATAATTGTAATATTATCTTTTCTCCTTGTAATCAGTAGAATAGACATTTATTGCATCATAATTAAGTATTCAACAAAATTAAATATATTAGTATTAAGTAAACATAAAGTTATATTTGCTGACAAAAATAATCTTTTGCATTACCTCTTTTTATTTTTTATAGTATTTACAAAACGCAATATACTGTATGCTGATAACAAATGTGGTCAGTTAAGGTTAGCCATGTTGGCGTGATTGCGTCAACTAAGTGGACAATTGTTGTCATTTCGTCGTTGGCAGACCGTGATACAGCAGCTGTTGTCGAGGAGATGGGAGTGGGCGTTTATAGAGCATGAGTCCCATCTTGTAGATTACCCAACCTGGAGCCTGTGTATCACCCAATTATTGTAGTGTATTTCAGCAGTTCTAATACTCGTCGTTGGCAGACCCTGTTACAACAGCTGTTGCCATAGACAGGGGAATGGGTGTTCATAGAACATGAGTCCCATCTTGTAGATTATCCAATCTGGAGCGTGCGTATCACTGAATTATTGTACTGTCCTTCAACAGCCTCAACACTCGTTGCTGGCAAACCTTGATACAGCAGCTGTTTTGAGTAGATGGGAGTGGAAGTTTATATAGAAAGTCCCATCTTGTAGATTACCCACCCTGGAACCTGTTATCACCAAATTATTGTACTGTCCTTCAACTGTCTCAGCACTTGTTGTTGGCAGATCTTGATACAACAGATGTTGTCGAAGAGATGGGAGTGGACGTCTATAGAACATGAGTCCCATCTAGTAGACTACTCAACCTGTACATAACGCAGTTATTGTACTTTATTTCAGCAGTCCCAACACTCATTGTTGGCAGACCGTGATACAGCTGTTGCAATAAACAGGGGAATGGACGTTTATAGAACATGAGCTTCATCTTGTAGATTACCCAACCTGAAATCTGTGTATCACCCAGTTATTGTACTGTATTTCAGCAGTCACCACTCCTTGTTGGCAGACCATGAAACAGTTGTTGCAGAGGACAGAGAAATGGACGTTTATAGAACATGAGTCACATCTTGTAGATTACCCAACCTGTAATCTGTGTATCACCCAGTTATTTTACTGTATTTCAGCAGTCCCACCACTCGTTGTTGGCAGACCGTGAAACAGTTGTTGCAGATGATAGTTGAGTATTTGTTTATAGATCATGAGTCCCAACTTGTAGAATACCCAACCTGGAATCTTTGTTTCACCCAGTTAATGTACTGTATTTCAGCAGTCCGAACACTTGTTGTTGGCAGACCATGAAACAGCTGTTGCAGAGGACAGTTGAGTATTTGTTTATATCATGAGTCCCAACTTGTAGATTACCCAACCTGGAATCTTTGTTTCACCCAGTTAATGTACTGTATTTCAGCAGTCCAAACACTTGTTGTTGGCAGACCATGAAACAGCTGTTGCAGAGGACAGTTGAGTATTTGTTTATAGATCATGAGTCCCAACTTGTAGATTACCCAACCTGGAATCTGTATATCACCCAGTTATTGTACTGTATTTCAGCAGTCCCACCACTCGTTGTTGGCTGACCGTAAAACAGCTGTTGCAGAGGACATTATGTACATGTTATTTTAAAACTTTTAAGCTATTAACATACCGATTATTCTTAATGTAAAGACCTCAATAAACTGAAACTTTGTTTGTTTATTTATTTTTTTCTTCAAAGTTTAAAATAATTCATGTTTCTACTATAGTTAGAATGATTACGTAATAACGGCTAATGTCTCTTCAAATTTACTCTGCCAATGACCCTATTGAATATTCATCTGTGTGGGAATATTTTCAAACAGAATAAGAGGGTTAACTATTATAGTGCAAATTAAATGTTACTGTTAAGAACTAACAGACAAAGCCATTAAGACAGCCAATTATATCTTTCAGACAGGTCATAATTATACCTGACGCTTTAGACCACTGGGACACTGGCTCTTCCCTTACGTGGTAATGGTTATAAAAAGTCTCTATCTGTGGATCTACGTTCAAACGAGTTGTACATTCCAAACGAACTTCCTTATATATAACAAAAAAGAGAAGAAAAACAGTAAAGGTGATGACGTAGAATATAAGGTAGAGGATTTAGATGTAGGTGATATAGTAAACAAGTATAGTGCCAGAATTCAGCTGATCGTTTTCAAAGATGAAGAGGGTCGCGTGCCAGTTTGACTCGATCACTCTGACACGTATCGTAGAACCACGTATCACTCCCCGACGTTTTTGAAGAGGGCCAAGAGGTACCGTGACGTACAAAAGTCCCGTAATAAATAAGATATAATATTAGTTACCTATATATAATTTGTTTATGTGAAAAACAATAACTGTATTAAGTGTATGGATGGATGTTGGGAAGTTAGTTATCCGATAATTTAACCTAAATAATGGAGTAACTATCTAAACAGTTCAAAATTTGTTTAGTTGATGGACCAACTAAAAAAAAAAAACATTGATTTTTCTCACATAAACAATACAACAAAAATCACTTTAGGTTACTTTATTTGCTATGGATGAGTGAAATATTATCTTCTGGCACTTTCTATTTATATTTCAGGGCAGTTAAAGAACGAATTTCTCAAAACATTGTGGTAGGAATTTTTATATGCCCGACTTAATTTATTTGTAAAATTGATTATTAAAACTTGTTTGTAAGTAAAAAGGTGTTTTATGTTATAGGTTGGTGTGCATTCCTTAATAGAAAACACTCCAATAACGTGAGTAAATATAAAAATTTTTATTTCAGTTTTTAAAATATCTTTTAGTTGTTAAGTAACATATATTTTCCTTATGGATAAAAAAAAAATGTCATCCTTAGTCTTAGCACTAAAATCAATTATATCTTTTTGTCGTTTTAGATTCTGAACAACGACGCCGGTTATATTTCCTCTCTAATTACGAGGCGTATTATTATTTTATGTTGAATTTTACATATTTGTAAAATTATTGTATAGTATTATTATTGCATGCTGAGGAAATAATTAGGTTTAATACTTTAAAATGTTTATATTTAACGGGAAAAAATAATAAAAATAATACTAGGAATAAATTATTTTTAATTGTATCTAATAATAGATGCTCTACTTACCAACAAAAAGGGATATATACGTAATAAACTAGTAAAATAAATACTAGTATTGTGGAGCTTGAGTTTTTTAATCCATTCTTTTTTAATAAATGATAAGTAGATGATACGTACCCTCAAAAATTAAGTGATTTACTGGTGAACTACTATAACAAACTTAATAAATTAAGAGTAAATAGGGATAATGGGCTTAAGTAAAAAGCCACAGATACAAGATTTTACATAATAAAACACTTTTTTTGTCGTTTTATGCTCATCGTAATATTTTGTAAATTATAGGATAATTTAAAAGTAAGTAATCTATAGTTGAATTCAAAAATAAATTCAGGATGTTCAAGAAATGTTTCAGGTATATAACGCTATATTTTCTCCAAAATTATATAAAAACACTACTCTTACCTCGTACAGGATATCATGAAACAGACTGTAACTTGCAGTTTGCTTGGCATTGAATCATTGGATCCTGACATGTTATTATCGCTACACAAAGGAGAGAATCCCTAGTTATTATATAGCTACAACCTCGGGAAATTACATTTTGGCCCGTATACCTTCTTTCGTAAAAGGTGAGTTATTTACCTCATCTTTATCAAGTATATTATTAAAAACCAAATAAATTTGATTTGTTGAGTATTTTTTCAGAGAAACATTTTATTTAAACATAATCTTTGGTTTTGTAAAATATAAGAATGAATTCTTTTTATTTTAATTTTTGTTAAATAATTAAAATATATTAATTTAAGAATTCTCTCAGTTCATAAAAATGTATATTGTTTCAAGTCAATTTAAAACCCAATAGTGAAAATCTTATAAAATAATATTATAAAGTAGAGCATAAAGTAATAAAATATTAGTTTTCAAACGTCACTTCTTATCCGAAAAATGGATAGTTTGAAAATAAATGCACTTCGAAATTTCGGTAAATAACTTGTATGGACCTTTTTAATAAAAAAAACTAGCATCACCATACAACAAACAATTTAATTTAATTTTAATTTGAAATTGCTGAGATACTAAAAAATATTAGAACATATCTTTTAAGTGGCTAAAGCCAGTATGTGAATCATATATGTGCAAACAAGATCTAAAGTTTTTTTGGAGTTAAATATACACAGTGTGTTTTAGTGTATTTATGCGTACAACTTAATAAATACGATCATAGTTATACTATGAAAAACCAAAAGAAAATTAACCGACACAAAATTATGATTTCTATAAATAATGTTTATTTTACACAGACACGAAGAAGTGTTAGACGCTTATCATTTATATTTAAATTAAAATCTGATATTAAGTTTAAAAGATTAAAGAGTATATGATAGTAGCATTATATAAAAGTCACAATTTATAAATATTTTGCTGTATTTCTATCTCTGAACTTGTAATAATTGCTATTTAAAATATATTCAAATAGTTGAGTTAGCTGTAATATGTTTCACAACGTATTCTCTTAGGTAATGCTCATTTTCAAATGCTAGGTTCAAATAACAGCTGGATTATTAAAGTTTTGGATTTACAATAATATCGATATTAGGTTTAAATATGTTTTTCAGGAAATTTCCAAACAAACGTTTTACGATATATCTTATCTAGGAATAGTCATAAAATGTTTGGAGATAAGTGGAAGAAAGGACTTTACAGGTCTAACATCGTCCTAAATAAAGAACAAATATAATATTCAATATTGAACTTATAGTAGACCTTTAGTGAATACTCAATATTTCAAAATGTATATACAAACGGTGGATTTCTTTTAAATAGCTGTTTAGTTTACTGTAACAACATGTAAATAGCCTCCTATGTTATGGTTTATATGTCAAAGGAAACGAATTTTTGAACTATAGTTTATAGTTAAAATAATTACATGTTTAAATTAAAAATTCAATTAAGAAACTTTGACATTATTATTGCTTTGACATTTATAACATATATTTTATCCTAATACATATAATATGGGATGGCAACATACTAATTTAAAATCACCAATTCTGGTGTTCAAGTAACTGAAAACAACTAGTTACAAACAAATAGAAAAAAAATTTTTTTATTATTGTAGATATATTGCTAGTAAATTTGTTAGTACGTATGTTTGACTGAAAACGATTTTATTTAACCATGTTTATAATACTAACACTGAAAAGCAATAACATGTTTTTCTGTTACTAAATTAACTAAACCCACAATAGAAAATAATTTAAAACTAATTTTCTTATGTATTTACTCTATTTTTTATATTTATCTAATTCAAATATAATACATATATACAGGATGTCTTTTTTAATTGGAATCATATAAAGGATGGGCCAAAATTATGCTATTGGAAATCATAAGTCTGACAGCAAACTTTAAATGGGGGATCTTACCTTGTTTTTAGACACGATTATAAATGCACATTTTAAATGTTGAAAAATTGTCACTTTTTTCCAATATGGCAGTCAACTTTGGTATTATTTTATAGAACACACTTTATTTTATGATTTTTTTGGATAAAAATAGTAATTTTAAGACTTTCTTATACTAGGCAGTTTTTCGTTACTTTGCTTAATAACGTAGATATTAGAGCTCAAATTTCCTATCAAGCTTACCATTGAGATAACAAAATTTTTAGTACGCATTCAAAAAAATGATCTAATCTGAAATCTTTACAACTTACATTTGAAAAATACATGCTTAGCTATTTTTTCCATGATTTGATACATTGTGTATAAACCTTTAGCACATAAATTAAATCAAATTTGTTACTATTTTTCCACAGGTAAATTGATGTGGGCAGAATTGTTACCATTATCAGCTGTTTAAGTCAACTTTCAATACAGATAGACAGTGGTATTATGAGACAGACTTTAACAACTGATAATGGTAACAGTACTACCAACATAAATTTATCTAGGACAAAATAGTAACAAATTTGTTTCAATTTATGTGTTATAATTTAATACACAATGTCTTAAATCGTGAAAACAAATCAAATCAAATCAAATCAAATATTTATTTGCAATGACATTACAAAAATGTATAGCAAACGTCATCCCTATATAAAAATCTAAAACATACATCCCACATAAAAGCCTCTGTCAAAACATACATCATTTACTGTTGCACTCATAGTCACTCATACCAAATCCCCACTTCCGACACCGGTTGTCAGTCTTCTGATTATGCGGTCTCCCAGTTGTATGCCATAAACTCGTCCACACTATAAAATGCATGAGACGCTAAACAGCGTTTGAGACGAGTTTTTAACGCCTTGAGCGTTGGGGCATTCTTAATTGAATCCGGCAACTTGTTGACAAAACGAACACCTGCGTGTGAGGGCAAGCGTTCGTGGACTACCGTCCTGTGATTCCCAGTTCGGTAGTTGTTTCTGCCTCTTGTGTCGTGTGTATGTATGTCCCGACCACTTGTCATAACGCTTTTGGATATGCTAAATAGGGTTGTCTCCAGTATGTAAAGGCTAGGCAATGTCAACAGTTGCAATTTTTTAAATTTTTCTTTGCAGGTTTCTCTTAACTTTAATTGTGCAACAATGCGAACCGCTTGTTTTTGAAATTTAAATGCTCTGCTAAACTGATTGTTTGCAGAAGCTCCCCACAGCACCACACCGTAGGTGAGATGGGGGTAAATCAAACCGTAATAGGCCGTCATTAGAACTTGAATTGGGCAGAATTTTGCTAACGTTCTCAAAACATAAATGCCTGAGGACAATTTGGAGCAAATATGGTCCATGTGCGAATTCCAGGTCAACCCTCGATCCAGGTGTATTCCCATGAATTTTGAACTAACAGTCTCATCTAACCGTTTATCTGCCAGCCAAATGAGTGGTCTCTCCATGTCATCATATGGTCGCAACGAAAATGACAAAACATTACATTTTGAGGGGTTTACTTCAAGATTGAGACTGTTGAAATATTGGACACAATTGTTTAAATCAAAAAAAGCTTGTTGTTCAAGGATCGGTGTTAATTTGTTTCTGAATAAAAGGGTCGTGTCATCTGCGTACTGAATGAGTTGCCCATGCATTAGCGATGACCCTATGTCGTTGACATAGATGAGAAAAAGAATCGGGCTGATTATTGAGCCCTGAGGAACTCCGTATCTCAGCTCTATTGGTTCAGAGAATTTGTCTGAAATTTGGACAACTTGGAATCGGTTGTTCAGAAAAGAGTGAAGCCACTTGAGCGGCACTCCTCTTATACCATAAAATTCAAGTTTGTCAAGCAGCTTAGAGTGGTCAACACAATCGAAAGCTTTTGATAAGTCGAGAAATACACTAAGTGTGTAATCTCGATCTTCTAATCCCTCAACAACCTTCTCGACTAGACTCACAACAGCGTCTACTGTCGATTTGTTTTTTCTGAAACCAAATTGGTTGTCAGAGAGAAGGTTGTGTCTGTTTAGAAACTGCACCATTCTAATTAAAAAGAGTTTTTCGAATACTTTGCTTAAAACTGACAAAATTGAGACAGGCCTGTAATTGTTTATGAAATAAGGATAATTTTTCTTTAAAATTGGACATACTTTTGCAACTTTAAGGAGTGAGGGAAAAACTCCATTTTCGAAAGATGAATTTATCAATTGCGTCAATGGTGTAATGATCTGTTTCGAAAACTTTTTAGTGAGCCACACGGACATTAAATATATATCGTTTGATTTTTTGGCTGGGAGCTGCTGAATAATTTTCTCGACCTCTTCCTCAACTACCGGAGCCAGTACCATTGATGTAACTGGGCTCCGTATACGCATAGGGGTTTCTTGTGGAGGTGAATGACAGGCGCCGAGCTCAAAAGCAACAGACGCGAAGAATCTGTTAAACTCGTTTGCCACATCGGTCGAATCGTCTACAAGTCTTTCCCCAACTTTAACTTTAATTTGTTTCCGTTCTATTTGCTTATTGTTTATGATGTCCCACACAGTTTTGGGATTATTTTTAGATAAAATGATTGCTTTGGATACATTATACGATTTTGCGGCTTGGATAACCTTTCTGTAAATTCTTTTGTAATTTTGGTAAAACAATTTGAAATTTTGATTTGTATTTGTTTTGTAAATTTTGGAGTAAAATTTGAGTTTTTCTCTCGAAACCAAAATTCCTTTAGTTATCCATTTGTTATTTTTCTTTTTTGGTAAAGCATTGATTGTTTTAGTAGGACAACATGTATTTAAGTAAAAATTCAGGCAGTCTGAAAAATATTTAAAATTCTTTTCGACTGACTGTGATGAATTGAAACATTTCCACTTTTCTTTAGAAAGGGAAGCGTTGAGGAGGGTGATATTACTTGGCCTTGTGTCTCTTATTGTTTTGGTAATTTTGGGCTCCCTTACAATTGCATCCCCACTAATTACAGCCTCTTGGCCGTAGTGGTCGGAAATCGCTGTATTGACCACGTAAACTGCGACACCTGAGAGATTGGTGATGACGTTGTCGATCGCTGTTTGAGTTGTTGCCGACACCCGCGTTGGTGTATTTATTAACAACTCCAGGCCGAACGTTCTTAGCAGGTCGATCAATCTTTTGGTGATTGGAGAATTGTCGACCAACGCGTCAATGTTAAAGTCACCCATCAGCACATAATTCTGTTTATGTGCTGATAGGTGCATTAGTAATGATTCGAGTTTTTAGAAAAATATACCTTCATTTCCACTGGGAGATCTGTATATGCCGATTACGACTATTTTTGAATTTTGTGTGTGAAATTTGATACCGACTGCTTCAAAATCTTTTTCGATCGTCTCATTGAGAATGAACGTGTCGAAAGCATAATTTTGTTTCACGAAAATTGCGACACCTCCTCCTTTGGAGAGTTGACGGCAATATGTGCTGGCTAAATTGAAATTTGGAATTTGACAACGATCGATATTATTGTTATTGAATCCATTTTCAGTTACCACAAGCACGTCTGTTTGTAACTCCTCACACATGATTTGGATTTCTTCTAATTTGTTAGTGGCAAATCGGGCATTTTGATGAAGCAGTCGTATTATACTTTGATTTGAGTTTGTGTGAGTTCGTTGAGTTGAGTCAGTCAATTTCGCCCGATGTCGGTAAGTGGGGCACCTAAAAAAGAATTACTATTACTAGTGGTCAATCCAGTAGGCCGCTGGGTAGGTTGATTGGTCACCAAAGCCTCTGCATAGCTGACAACTTGTTGACACGGTGTGAAGGTTGTCTGCGGGTTGGAGACGGTTGTCACTCCGAGGCGGTTAGCACGTGAAGTAGTGCCGGATCCGGCCGACTCGGGAGTTCTGGACTGGGCCATCCCGTCGGCTACGCACTTCATGCCCTCTAATATCAGACATGCCAGTAGTCGTTTGCCGGCCATTCGCAGGTGCATACCATGCCTAGTGAAGTAGCATCTTCCAAGAGAGTTGATGTTTAGCAGCTGCACCTGATTGGATCTGGCACAAAGTTCTTCAATAAAGTTATTGATATGTGCAGTCTGCATATGTACGGGGTGGCCCGCCGGCATATCGTGTCGTATTGGTAGTGTGGAGACGATAACTGCACTAGATGGAGTGAGGAGAGAGGTGACTATCCTTTCGAGATGATTTCGTACATTCTCGGGAGCTCCTGCTGCAACGTCGTTAGTGCCCGCTATCAACACTGTACAGCTCCTTGGTGGTGGTGGACTTCCAGACGAAACAGTGACAAGACCTGCTCCGGGCTTACACATCCCACTCACTTTTATCTTGGGGCTGACTTTCTCCTGCAGCATGCTGGCCAGGTGACGAGTGTGGCTATCTCCTTTGATGTGCAGTAAATTAAAGATTGGCGGGCTGATGGTGTTTGGTTTGGGATTTAAAACTTGATTTTTATGAATCCTGTGCTGTCTGTTACATTGTTTGTTGTTAGACCTATGTGTCGTCCGATTATGATTGGAACCTGTAGGTGGTGTGATTTTTAGGTAAGGTTCAGGTACTTCTTCTGGCAGCTTCGTGAATCTGTTCTGAGTGAGGACTGGAGGTGATTTTTTTCTTTGGCATAAGATCCAGTTTTCCTGTTTTTCTTGTGAGGATCTACTTCCAAACTCGAGCTCCTTTTTTTCCGCTCTCAGGCAACTAACCTCAGCTTCCAGGACTTCGATGGTGGTGCGAAGACTTTTTATGAAGTCTTGTGTATTCTGACAATGTTGACAGATTGTCTGCTGTATCTCACACTGAGTGGAACAGTCCGAACGAGAGACTTGCTTCGGTGAGTCCGCTTGTGATGTGTTGCTGATGAATATCTGGTCGGTGTATTCCAGCAGTCGGGTATCTGATTCGATCGTGTGGTCGAGGACGCATTTTAGCTGATTCTTGACCTCCGATAGCTGGTCCCTCAGTCTAATGTTCTCAGCTTCCATCTCGGTATTAGTAGTTGAGGTGTGTCTAGCAGGAGTTGAGTGATTAAACGAAGCTGAAGGTTCATTGGCTGGCGTTGACGGAGATCGAGGGGGCGTTACAGTATCTTCCGAGTGGCCAGAAACCGCCTCCTTAGCTACAGGGTTGGAGACCGGTGCACTAGTGAGAGTAGGCACGGGGTTTTTGGCTAGAAGACGACGCTTTTGTGGTGGAGTTGGAGTAAGAGACCTCATCGTCACTGGATATGGTCCACTATGTGAATTGACCGAAGAGTAGATGGTGGTCTTTTCTGCATTTGATTTTATTGAGGCTTTACAGGATTTCCCCAAACACTTCCACACAAGATCGCCACTCTTGATGGAATATGTTTCCCGATATCTGTGGTTCTTGAACAGTATTGTGTCTTTTCCAGTCTTTGACACTTCTAATATAAAAGACATTGTTTATAGTGGTTTTTACTTTGGGAAGAAAAAATATTGGGAAGAAAACAGTATAGCTAAGCATGCATTTTTCAAAGTAAGTTGTAATGTTTTTCGATTAAGACACTTTTTTCAATGCATATCACAAAATTGACTTAATGGTAAGCTTCATAAGGAATTTGAGCATTTTGAACTTTCATACTTACGTTATTAAGCAAAATATTGAAAAAATGCCAAAATTAAATAGTCTTAAAATTACTATTTCTATACAAAACAATCATAAACTACTGTGTTCTGTAAGAAAAACCAAAGCCATATTGAAAAATTTTGTTCGTTTTTTAAAATATTTAATATGTATTTTAATCGCCTATAAAAACAAGGTAAGGTTCCCCATTTAAAGTTTGTTTTCATACTTATGGTTTCAAAGATCACAATGGTGACCTATTAAAAAAATACACCCTGTATATAGAGAGCTTATTGAAGCTTTCACCGAATAACTGTACAGTAAAATCCCCGTATATTACCCATAAATTGTAAAAATTTGGAAATTGTTTTATAATCGTGTTTCGCTTTCAACGTACTCGATATTGTATGATTTATGTTTAATCAATAAACCATGATGAATTGCTGACGTCACCAGCAACTACCAATCACGTGACTCAGCATATTTTTGATAAATGTTCTTTGCTTTGTGGTTGGCTTGCACGTCCTCTCTATACATGTTTACTGAAACACATCAACAATTGAGGTTTATAAAATATGTTAAAATGTCAATATTTATTTATTTACATGCTTCAATACAGTAAAAACCAATTACACTGAAGCAGTTCATATTAATACATATATTTATGTTTGTGGCTTTTATAACTTATTCACTAAATCACTTCACATTATAAAAAACAACAAAAAATAAGAATACCAAACTGAAATACTATAGATTCAAATTTAACTGAAATTTATATGGAACGGAACAATACATGCTTGATGAGGATGCCAAAAATATATTGACATGCAATAAAATAAAAATAATAACTAATATTAGTGAACAATAACAACAATAAATAATAACAGTAATAAATTAAAAATTAAATTAAAAAAATATAAATCAATAGCACACACACACACACACACACAAACACACACACACACACACTCCTACATTCTGAAATATAAGAATGTATACATAATGTCCATTTTGAAATACAACTCTTTTATTTAAAAATTTACAATTAATACTAAATAGTATTTGTAATAATTTCCATATGTATTAATTTTATATTACGTGTTCTTAAGAACAAGATTTGTTTCCTATTTCAATTTTAAGAATAACAAAACTATTTACGTACTTCTGTTATGTTATGTAATAAAGAACCTACTCTATTGTTACTGTATAGTTCACTAATTTATATTAGTTATTATTATCCTAATTCAGATATTTAATTTAATTTAGTGCATTTGTCGAAGTTGAAAACACTTCAATAATGGAAAACTGACATCAATGAAGTGATCGGTAAATACAAGGGTGCAGAGTCAACCACAAACATGCCTATTGAATTAGATTAAGAGGGTCTGTTTACGTACTTAATTAATGTAAAAATACTGTAATTAATAATAAAAAATTGCCTAAATATTTCTTTTGTTATCATATTAACTTATTGTAATCAAAACATTGATATTCATTGTAATAAAATGTTCAAATTTAACATAAAATCATACATAATTATTGTAAAAGTGGGTTAAAATTTTAATAGGCAAATGCGTAGAAACGAATATCCCAACAATAAATACGTTTGGAAGAAACAAACATTTGTACAACACACTTAAAAAATATATGAGTAATCTATTTCATTAGGTATCAATAAATAAGACTATTTTGCCTATATTTAGTTGATACATTTTTAAAATACTGTTTTGTAGTAAATAGATTTTAATGTATATAAAATATTAATATTTAGAAAGAAATATCGGCTTTTAAGCCTACTAGGTATATGACGAAATTACATATGGTCTTGTATAAAATAGTTTTTCTCAAACTTATGGGTTTGTGAAATACTACATAATTGTAGTTAGGATTAATTGTGTTTAATTTACAAACAAAAACTAGCAATAATATGTTTAAATTATATAATTTACAATAAAACCAATATATTTAATTTTTAACCATATTGGTTTTATTAAAAAGTTAAAAGTTAATAATTAAATATATTGGTTTAATTGTAAATTACATAATTTGAACATATTATTAAGTGACTAATATCAACTCTCAACTTCACTATTATAAAAACTAGCAGTTTAAATTTTTTTAATATTGTTCATACAATAATGCATACAATTACTCATCTCTCAGTCCTTGTTTATTTAATTAGGAAATTAAATGTGAAATACAAGCTTATAATTTACTTGAATATATCGGAGAAAATATGAACTGTTTGACATAACACAAGTACATAATAGTTCAAATAGTTATTTGTATTTCAGAATATTTACCTAACTAAATTACTTTTACGTTGTACTCCAAGTGAGTCGGATGTAGAAGAGCTCAAAAAATTATAATATTTATAGATAAAAATTCGTTTAATTATAATAAAGGATTTATTAGTGCTATTCAATTAGTATGTATTAATATTAAGGTTAATTCAAGCCCTAACATCCTTAATATATTTGGGCGTGAATGTATTATAAGTTAAAAAATACTCACCAAAAACCCTTTACATAAAAAAATTTAAATAATTTAATTTACCGAAATGAGTTTTCTGAGAATTTACTTATGCTCGTTATACTATTTATTTATTTTCCAAATAGAAATATTTAGTAATGAGAAAAAAAGCTGTCTTGTAAGAACAATTTTATTCGTGAATGTTGGATTTTTACTCAAATTGAGTAACTATTTTAGATAATACTGACGTACTATCTCAAAATATAATAATCATAGATATATAATAATTTTTAAGTTAATATATTGTTAACAGTACTGATCTGATAGGATATATGGTGAGTGATATTTAAACTGTGAATGGACCTACATGCTTATTCCAGTTATGTATAGTTTAAAATACTAACCTCAATTATCTGAATATGAAGATTGGTTTATCATTGTACAGTAAACAATTATTTAAACTATTATACTTGTTGTTATTTGTTTTCATCTAAAAACTAACAAATTTATTAATAAAGCGTCATCTAATGTACTTTTACTATATTGTTTAATCTGAAAAAATGTTTAAAAAACTTTTTTAAATGAATCACAAGTAATTGATATTTTGGAAGATCGTGTTTAAACAAATATTGATTTTTACTTATTGTATAAAAAATCTCAAATATTCGTAAACATGTTCATTACTACTTCCTACATTGGATATTTCGGGTAATAATATATATATGAAAATAATTAACTCAGATATTGAATTTTATTTTATTCTTGATTATGATGAGATATTATCAATTCAATATTATACATGCTATATTTACTATTAAAAATGCCAATTTTCCGTCAATTTGTGAGTTTAGTTATCCTAGCATAGTTATAATAGTCATTAGGATTATTTGAACGTCACACATATCATATTCATTAAACGTACAAAGTATTCTGATAATCAGTTTCGGTTTATAATAACCTCAGAATAGAGTGATTTTCTAAATAATGGTAATCTTTTTTCTCCGAAACAAGTTTGATGTAATTACACCATATTATAGTTATTGATTTGTTGCTTATATTTTATTAAATTTTAAATGTGAGTTGTCGACTTGTTTTGTAGTTTGACCAACGCATAACACGCTAAGTTACTATTTGATTAACATAAGTCCTTTAAATAAAACACTTTGAGTTTCAAACTTGCGGAAACGTTTCAAACTATTTAAAAATCCTAGTAAACTCCAAATTGGCGAACATTTAAAAATAACATTAGATTAATTCTGTTTTATCTGAGTTGTTTGTGGTGAAAATTGATAACCGGTAAGGGTTAATGTTTGTTTACCCACATCAACTGATTCGATATTTTACTGATACAAAATTACTATTGAAACACTGGAGTATCCTGAATAACGATTGAATAATTGTTATGCACAAAGCTTGACAAACAATTGTTTCGGTTTAACTTAGGTTTATACACAGTTTGTTCACTGTAAATGGATCAAACCATTTTAACACAATTCAATTTCCTTTTATTGTAAAGGGTTGAAATTTATTTACTCATTCAGACATTTTTTTTTTCTAATAGATTGGGTGCTTTGTTGACTTTGGGTACTTGTATTTGGCTTTTAATTACGTTAAATATCACTCATATAACTATTGTATTATATTAATATAAAGTAGTACCGTAATTTTTTATCAATTCCTGTTAATAAAAAAATATTAATCCTAAAACAAGTTCAGTTCTTAATTTTTAGTAAAGAAATCGAAGTTTTAATACATTAGATGTAAAATATCCATTAAATATAAACAACAGGTAAGTTTTGTCACAGTAAAAAAGCATCCTACATTAGTAAGTTGTCACGTGTGACAATGCAAATTATTTAAGAAATAGATTACAAACAGTAAATCATGTACGTAATACTGTACCTCAAAACAGAAGCTATCAAATTAGTGACTTAACTCCAACATTGTTTCTTGTTAGTTTAAACTTTCTCAAGTTGCACTTCCAAACATATATACAACCAAAATAGCTTAACAGCTGATTTCACTAATTAGATAAATCCTATATTTTTTTCTTTTTTCTTTATGTAATATTTTACAAATAGATTTGCTTTATGCAAAAAATCTATTTAGACAAAAACAAACAAATGATTAACCCTAGATATCCCTGGGGGGGGGGGAGATTAAAAATGTTCACACATATACATTTTGTGTCTATAACAACTCTTTTATAAAAATTCTAAAAAAAGTGTAATTTTCACAAAATGTGTACTCATTTTAAGTTCAAAGTTTTATTCTTATAAACCTGGTATTCTTTCCAATAATTTACTTTAAATACAGGGTGGAAATTTTTTAACCCTCCCTTGGGCCTTTTTGTTGCCTAATTTATTGTTCAAGATAATAATTGTACATTTGTTCATAGCATATTTCTTACTTATTTTTTTACACTTAACATGAAATTGCATTGCTGTTTTTTTTTTAGTTTTGATAAAATACTACAAAGTATTTATTATTTATACCAAGATATTTTTCTTTTAGGGCTGGCAAAACTGATATTGTTTTTTCTACTTTCCAATCAGCTGGATAATTATGAGTATATGATTTGATGGTAGAGTATTTTACACCAGGGTCATATTTTCATACCTTTAGAACATATTTTGGGTCGAAGAATGGGAAACTAAGAACCAAGACATCTACAGAACTAGCAAAGGTCAGTGCCACGTCTGTAGTCAGACAAAATCAAAAAAAAGAATACAAACAAACTGACAAAAACAACATTTGTTCGTAACAATTGTGGCCAATGTGGTAAACATTATATAAAAACAAATGCATGTTTAGAATGAAATGCCGAAAACTCGGAGTAATTTTAATATTACTGAATATCTTAAATGTACTTTGCACTTAATCAAGTTCATATACGTACATGTACCGGTACATTATACTTTTATTTTACTAAAAGAAAATACTCTAGGTTCAATTTATTTCTTTTATAATCACATTTTACATGTTTTTGTGCTTAACATATATAATGAAGTAACTTTTGTTTAAAATATGGAAATTCTTTAACCCCCCTTGGGTTTATACGATATAAAAAATCGTTAATCCATTTATGGTTAATATAATTCCGAACAATCTAGTTAAAATTACTTTCTATTTCTACTTTCCTTTTATCTCCTTCTCTCATTTCAATAAAAATGTATATTCAAAATTTAACCACTCATGAAGATTTCGGCGATTCCATGGTATTTATCCGGAATTAAAATACATTAAATATATAATAAATAAGGAAAATATTATTATTTTACATTATTGAATTTATTATTTAGTGGTCTGTAGTAGCTATTATATAATTTAAAATTTAACAATTAATTAATACCAACACATGGTCCTAAAGGGAACAGTTATAAAATAATGTATTTTTAAACTGTGTAGGATAAGTTAAAAAACTAATACACTTTATAAATTACAAACAACTTAGCTTCCCCAAAACTGTTGTCAGTGATATAAATTAATCTTAATTGTTATTATGAACCATAAAAGCAGTGGGGGGAAACGGTAAAATATGAGGCACACTAAACATAGAATTATCTGAGAGGATTTTATTCTTTAATGTAAAAAGGTTTGTTTTTTACAGAAAATGTTTACTAGAAACGGAGATTTATTGGGGCTTATGATCCAATTAAAGTAAAATATTGCTAATTAGATTGGGAAGCGTCGTTGCGTAGCGTCGCTGGAGCCGTTTGACTTCCAAAGGAAAGACTCATATTTTAAATGGAAGGATTTATTTTGCCAGGACCTTTAAAAAGATTAAGATTAAATAAATATTTTAGGCTTCTTATGTTATTATTTTATTAGAGTAATCTCTAGTGCTTGGATAAATTCTTTTTAAAAATGAGTAATTTTGTTTAGTAATAATGTATGATGTACAATAATAAGTACGATAACTTAATACGTAGTTTATTGGGTTAAAACAGTAATCCTCGTACTAAACATAATCCTCCAGTAATCCTCGTAGTTGTTCGGTTAAACATATGTACATGAGAAAGTCCTGTTGGAAATAGCAACACTCAGTTGGAAAATATTATGTTTAAAAAGCTTCCGTGTTTCACGAAGGATTAGTAATTGTTTTCCAACAATATCTAAGAGATACATAATGATCAATATTATTTCCTTTAGTTACCAAAAGAAAGTATTTTACCAACATTTATTCTAGTTTTTGCCTATGAAAATGGGGGTTTTATCAGATAAAAACCCTACATAAAATGTAATGTTTATTACTAGCTAAAACTTTAATATATTTTAAATATTTTATCAATTTAAAAGTGAATTATTACTATTATTATCATAGTTTTGTTGTGTAAACATATAACTAGTAAAATTTACAGCATTTTATATTTATTGCTTTACAATAGAAAAATGTAATGGATATATTTTAATACATGTATTTAGAAACCAATATCATGTTTCACATTAAATATATCACTGATACAAAAACACCATTTTAATAGTTACATTTTATTTTATAACATATTTTAGTACGATAATTTCTTCTATTTATACTTTGAATGACTCTTAGTTTCATAAAAGTTTCATAAAGATCGAGAAATAAACTAAAGACTGATCTTTCAGGTTTAGAGAGCTGAGTCAATTTAGGGTGAGCTATCTAAACAAGGGTGCCACTGAATGCTTTCATTACACTCTGTAGATAGGCCTGAATTAGAAATACTGTCAAGTAATACAAAGGGAAGTAATCAATAGCAATATTACTTTTGTAATTTAGCCACAAATGTAAATAACATTGATCCAAAACCAACAAGAAAGTTTGAAACAATTATAATATCGTAAAAATCATCAGGTATTTTATATATGCATATTGAACATTATATTTAATTAAAAACTGTTACTTCTTAATTTGATAGTAAAAATAAAAAACTATTTATCTTACAGTATCAAACAGACAGAATGATTTTTGTTTATTAAACTATAATATTACTAATTGTCTGATTATTATATTTGTTTTAGAAAAATAGCTTCAGAATAGTTTAAAGTTATTATAATTCAATTAATACCATGTATTTCTCGTTAATTTTCCTTACAATAAAATTATAGTAATAAAATCGTATAAAACATCTAACAGATGATTTATTAAAACAACCATACAATACACTATATATACATTTAATTATATGGTGCATTTTGGCAGGGAAAAATCTCATTTGTTAAAACAATTAAATAAAAAAACATATTATTCACGAAATACAATAGTTCTTTAAACAAATTATCTACAGTGTTTATCATTAATTGTTCACCTTATTATTTTGTATTATTAAAATATTTTTTTATTTTCCATTTTAACTATCTTGAAGTTATAAGTATAAAACGTTTCTTCTGAACTGGAAAACATGGATGACAGTAGACAACATCGACAACAGCAAAATATATGAGCAAAAGTAAATTTTCCTGCCTGTAATGGCATAATTAAATGAAGAGGCAACGCAGAACTGTAACATATTGATTGATATGACAATTTATCAATAAATGGGGCAATATATAAGGGAGTATAACCAATATAGGGCGCAACAGATACGTTATGATATATAGGGGAGCAGATGGCGCTGTGATCACTCCGCTTATCTCATCACTTCCTGTCAGCCAGGCAAATGTACGTTCTAATTGTCAGAGGAAGATTACTTTTTTTTAATTAAAGCCAAAAAATCCAAC
Source organism: Stictocephala bisonia (assembly GCA_035578905.1). NCBI lineage: Eukaryota > Metazoa > Arthropoda > Insecta > Hemiptera > Membracidae > Stictocephala > Stictocephala bisonia. The sequence continues at coordinate 469,476 of JAQJVL010000601.1, read as the reverse complement.
AACTAAAATGTGTTTATTATAAAATAAACGTATTTTATAAGTATTTCTGTTCTAGGACTCTTCATAATATTATAATTTTCATATTCATATGTGTGCATACTTTTTGTTTACCATTTTACTTGCAAAAATATAAAATGTTTATTATTTCTCATTATTCATTTCTAAGTCGCCAATCACATAGATGAGGGTGAATGTGAGGTTGCAAAGAGTGTGGTGAGTGTAGAAGAACGAGTGTAAGCAAAGTAAATAAATTAAAAATGTAAAAAACTCACTTTATTTTCATTAAAATTAAAATAATAATTGTTTTACACCTTTAGACATTATCCTTCATATGACTTCCTTGTATAAATTATAAAAACATAAACTTTAAATTAATTAATTAAAGTGTTTACTTAATAGTTACTTTTTTTATGAATCTGTTGTTAAATTTGTATTTTGTTGTGACCATAGTTCACTGGCCAATAGGGCAATTAATTGTTCCTGCTATTGTTTATCAATGTAATTTATATTGTACTGCACTGTGCATTTAAATACAAATGGTGTAACCTCCAATCAGCCACTTAGCCTTAGATTTTTCTCTAATTTTTTTCAGAAATGCAGTATATAGCAGGTGGCATTAAATTGATTATATTCATATTCATTTTTATTTGCGTGCGCGTGTTGATTTTATATATTATAGATCTAAATATTTATATCTATGTTGTTGTTTAATTTTCATTAGACTGTCATGGGTTAGTTTGACATGACTATTTTATAATTAAGTGTTTTAATGTATACATACCATTGAGCAATTATTTGTATTATATATATATATAAAAAAGTAATTAAAGTTGAAACCTACACTAAAGAAAACACTAAAAACGAGTCCAAAGTAAATATATATGTTGTGCTAAAGCATGAAGTAAGTTGTGAGGTATTTAACTATAAACTATTACTTCGACACTAACGTGAGTCTAAACTGTTACAGGATAACGTTTGTAATATGTTATATATTTAAAAACTAAACAAAACAAAACAGTACATAGCCAAAAGAATATCAGGTGATACATTAAATAAAACATAATTCATGTTTGCTTACATTTATGTTAGCAGTAAATTAACTATTTATTATTATGTTATGCTTTAATTTAATAAAATAAATTATGTATTCACATTATATAACGATATCCCTGAAATATAATGGCAAAGCATTCGATCACATTATGAGACTTATTAAGATATAAAAATATTTGAGCAGTGTGGAGAAGACTTTGATAAAAATGACTAATAAGAGAACTGTTTTCAATAAAATGTTGGTCTTTATTGCATAGGTATTCTGGGATGTAAATGGCTAACACATTATAAAAATAAACCAGCAATTATAACCTTAGTGCTTATAATTACTGTTACCCATTCATTATTCATATCCCCTTTGCATGGTAAAGAAAATTCGTAGAAACCATTAAAGGTCAAGTTGGTGAATGAACTGACTCTATGATACACGCGGCTGAAACACGCAAGCCCTCGAGTGTGTCAGACAAAAACATATTGTTTCGATATTGGATGGATTTTTGAATATTTTTGACACTAGTAAAGTTAACTACATTGTTTCATTAAACTACACTCTTCAGTTTATTTCACTAGATGTTTTGAGTTAATTTTATGTAATAAATGAAGTAAACCCTCTGCTCCGTTAGGGAATCAAACTAATGAAATAAAATTGAAGTCTAAATTTAACTTCAAGGCCTTATTATTTTTATTACTATTACTATTTTGTAAATTTTTCTTCCATTGATCTAATCCCTATATATACTCTCCTACTTAGATTTTCTTATAAAACAATGTAATTTATTTAAATATAAATTTCATATGTAATTATTGCCATTTCATAACACCGAAAGTACTTTAATAAATATTAAGTGCATGATGTATTTCTTCCTGCCATACCTATGCGAAAAAAAGCATTACTAATAGTAAAAAAATTGTTCTGGGCTATTAAAAAGTATACATTTGTTCACCAAATAGTGTTGAAGAATATATATTGTTCACAATGTTTAAACATTCTAGGGAGCACTATACATTTTTATGTGTATGTATATGTAAGTATTACTACAAATAAGGAGGACGCCTACATTTAAGAAAAAAGTTTAATTGGTAAAAAAATAACAACATGTAAAAATTAAGAGTCATAAAAATGTTATTATGACTAATGTCCACTTTTGTTTTTTAGTTTTAACATATTTCTGTAACTTAAGAACCAATTAAATTAATATCTACAAATTTATTTTAGGAGTTAATGTGCATTTTGAATATTCCACTGATGATATTAATGTTATAGTGTAAATGAATTTAATAAATGGTAGTCCTTCCAATATTTTTATTAGTCGACACCAATGAAACATTTTTATGTTAAAAAAAATGTGTTCAAAACATCAATATATTTTTATTTGATAAAAAATATGATGATCTCTTTTTATAAAAATTTAATTATAAATAAACGTTATTTTATTCACTTTGAGTTGTGCTTAAAAAAATATATAGATGAGGATTTCATGCCACTGCAAACCCCTCAGTGTTAATTTTATATATATATATATATATATATATATATATATATATATATATATATATATATATATATATATATATAGATTACAAATGATGTACATAATTATACGTTTACAAATAACTATTGCTATATTTATTCTCTAATATTTGTATGAGACAGAAGAGGGACTGATATGAGTCTTACATGGTTTGGAAAACTATTGAAATATCGACTTCATATTAACCCGACAAACATTATGCACACCATCAGGTGGAACCTTTTTTATTCCTTCTTTGACCTCTGTGGATATGCTTTATACAGGTCACTGATCACCAGTCAGTGTTAAAATATTTGTTGGACCTTGGAACTTAAAAGTACTTCAGCGTAAAATAGTCCTAATAATAAGGGAGACTGAGTCACAAAAATTTATGATGTCAGTATTTATCTTTAGGTAGAGCATGTTTCATGGAGATATAGACAGTAACTGTCACGTATCAGATTGAGTGATAATGCTAATAAATTAATAAAAATTCAATATTCTTCATCCTTTAAAACAAAAACATCCTTTGTTGTCCGCAAACAATATAAATTACATCATTATTATTCACAGTGTCTTGAAATAATATAGTCATTAGCAAATATGTTAACAGCAGTTTCTAAAAAGTAAGGCTAAGTTCCCTTAATATAGTTTGAGACTCTTTCAACACTTGTTATAGTGACCTACAAGTATTAGTTTGTAAATATTGTAACATTAACCACTTGTTGTGGGTCGGAGTATTTATTAGACAATCGTGTGAAAAAAAACTGAAGACTATTTTAAAATAATTATTACCTTAGTTAAACTATTTTTTGGCACTAGCGGTGTAATTCTGTAACCCAGCTACAAAGGAATAAGTGTTTTGAGAATTGTAGGCAATATGTTATATTGTCACTCCTCTTGATACTGACATCTCGTCCGATCAAGAGAAACCTAGGGTCTACCAAATCTTAAATTTTCTCGCCTTCGATGGCGTTTTAGAACGTGGCCAAGGTGTAGCACAGGAAAACCTCATCAAGGCAATCTCAAGGTTCTCTAAGGACCTTAGATTGGATGATGTTTAAAGTCCTGTAAAGGAATGTGCACAATACACCGTTTTGAATTAGGGGCCGTTACCACGTTGGTAATCTTAAATTGGGTGGTAATCAGTGTCCATATGTTGAGTATCAGGCTTTTCTACTAACTGAAAATTAGACTAAAGTTACGTGGTTCGTATTCCGAATAAATCTGTGGGTCTCTTATTTGCACTGGAAATTGAAAAAAGTACCCTTTCATAACAGTCGAGCTCAGTTAATAACTGGACAACAAAGGTCATCCGCACCCATCCTTTACACATTTCATCATTCATATTTACCCTAAAATACGCAATACCCTAACGTTTTTTTCGGCGTCTCATATGATAAGAATCGTAGTATTAGTACACAATATTTTTAATCTCTGTACTGTTGAATATTTTAATTTTAGCAGTTGGAAATTAAAAAAGTACAAAAAGTAGGCAAAAGATCAAGAAAACATTTTAGGATCCAAATCTATGAGAACATTTTATATTCTCAGGCCCCTCCTTTTGGGAACGTAGTTTAGGGGCTCCCTTGATGTGGACGTAGATAATTTGATTACACCTCTAGTCCAATTCCATATTTATCTATATATTGGAATAATTCTTTAATATTGTTAAAATATTTCAATAATATAAGTCCCTATTATAGGTAAAACATTAAAAATTTCGTGGTATTATAATTAATACAATAACATTATTTTCGTGTTAATCCAAAAATGCTTTATCTCATAAGCTGAAACATAAAATTAGACCAACAATTCCAATATCGTAGTAATAATGTTTTATAAATATTTCAACTGAAAAGAGAATATTGTCTTTATTAAGGAATACTATTCAATAAAGACAAAGACTTTACTGACACTTTAAGTCTGGCTTCATCCAAGCGTTCTCTAAATTCGTGATGGTTGCTTAACAATATTCTTTTCTAATATCCTCTCCTTCTAGTTACCTTGGAATATTACTTATCATTACGGAAAGTATTGAATTAATTTATGTATTTTGCAAAATGATTCATGTTCTTTATAATTCACAGTACGTATTTGTGATAGTTTTAGAATTGTTGCACAGCGAAAGTACGTATATATTTCTTTACTTCCTAATCTTTTTTATGAAATATTGAATATTTAATATAAATATGAATAATCTCAGGAAAATACAGTAATACAATTAATTTTTTTACACAGTCTTTACATTAAATATAAATATCCCCCGATCTTTCAGCTCGTCGGAATTTCATTAATGATTAGGTTACATATTAATGTTCACTTGCTAGTTGACAGTCCATTGTGCTTCGTGCTCTTCTCTGTTATTAGATAATTGCATTATAAACAAATAAATATGACAAACAATAATAAGTATAAATAGTATATACAGCACATCTTAATACTAGTAACGTACAATCTTTGAAAATAATGTTAGACAACTATTGCATGCACATAATAATATAAATCATCTCACCAATATTATTTGTACATTCAAAGCTAATACTGTAACTAGAATCCTACAATAATCAAATAAATATAATATACAACTACGCTATAAACAAATAAATATCAACAACAATAAGTATAAGTGTTTTACCTTGATCATTGTATAAATATAAATGTAAACTTGCAATACCTACAACTGCTTTTTAAATATTTTTCTAACACCACGTAGAAATATTCCATTTGTTGATATTTTATTGTTATTAGGTTGTAATAAACAACTATTCATTTTTAAAATGTATTTCAGTTGCAGACTTACAAAATGATTTATTATTCTTAGATATGAAATGCAGACACAACTTTGTGCATATTATTTTATTCCGATTATAAATAAATATTTGTGTGTGTATGACCGTATAGTCTTGTTACTAACTGACTTTTCCTCAGTAAGAGCCACTTTTAAATAGTTAGAGCAACTAAGGGAACTACGTGTAATCCGGACCACTTTATATTTTTCTGATTTTCAGGTAATTGGCTTACCAGTCTTAACTGATACTCAGTTACCTCCCCTAAACAGAATCAAAACATTGACTACCACCCAAAATGAACACCCCAGTCTTCTCAAGTAGTGTCTACATCAATGTAAACCATTGAGCGGATGCAGTGTCGGTATTAAGAGGGCCGATCATAGAACATATTGCCTACAATCTCTGCAACACGTTTTTCTTTAAGTAGCTGGGTTACAGCGCTGTCTCTGTCCACTTGTGCCGACAGTTACCATTTAAAGCCTTAACGTATCATAGACATGATATGAAAGCACGTAGTATGTAAAAAGTATATAACGTACATAGCCACTAAAGAATTTTGAGTCTTAGTTTAAATTCCCTACTTTTAAACAATAATCCTTTAAATAAGCTTAACTTTTACAAGTAAATAAACATCTTTAATTATTATTGCATTTTATGAAAAATCCAATGAATTAGATATACATAACAGTTAAGCAATAGTGGTAAAATAAGATTTTTAACAAATTTATTTATAAATTATAATTTGTAACAAAATATAACAACATTATATACCTTTAAAATATTTTTTTTATTAATTTGTTTTGTTAAATATGATATTTTTTTACGAATAAAGGATATTTAAAGAAAAGGTACCGTTTGAGATTTGTTTACAATTATTTAAAAATTATCGATTGGTTTCGAAATTTACATTCAATAAGTGTATCTAGTTACGTCCAAAAATAAAAATTTTACAAAAATAACTCGATACATTTCACATACAATTATGTAATTCTATTGTTATATTTGATCCTTGAGCAGCAATTCAATTGTACAGGGTGATAGAATTGTTTCGGCGACCCTCGGGAGTTAAGTTTGTTTTGCGGTAGCCCTGGGGAGCAACAAACCACCAATAACTGGGGAGACGTTGTGACGACTTCCTTCCCTGACAGTGAATGGAAGGGGGTGGAAACAAGAGAAATAGAGAGAGAAGGGTATTTACTCAACACTTAGTAAAATTGCAACTCCAATACTGTCTGCTGTACTGTGACAAAGAGGCTGGCAATTCTAAAAACATATGGGGTAAAATTTTGTGTAATATTTATTCATTGGGAGGGTAGGGACAAGATAATAATGACGCCATTGTTAAAAGGAGGATGGATTTGTAATGTTTCAAAATGTTTGTACAATACAGATTCATTCTGATTATAACTGTACCTGTAGCAGAGGAATTAAAAAAATTATAACTTTTAATTTGTGAATTTATGACCGTTTGTGAGTCTTATATTCAATGATTCGTAGAAATATATATCATAACTACTAATAAAGTGTTGAAACTATTATAAATCATTGATTAATAGTCTCACTATGATGGAAAGTAAACTCAAGTAGAACGGGTGGGCCAAGGTCAAACTCAAGTAGAACGGGTGGACTAAGGTCAAACTCAAGTAGAACGGGTGGGCCAAGGTCAAACTCAAGTAGAACGGGTGGGCCAAGGTCAAACTCAAGTAGAACGGGTGGACCAAGGTCAAACTTTGGAACAGGTTAACTAATGTTAAAAGTTCTTTTATGTTTCCTTTTGTTTTAAATTTTTAATTAACCCTTCCATTGGCAAATTGTTATAAAATTCAAACGTTTGTTTTTATTTCGTTTTAAAATTTATGTTTTGTTTTATATATATTATTTTTATACCTTAAAATATAAGTTATATTTATATAAACATTACGTATAAGAAGGGGCTTAGATATGGCAGAACATTTATATAGGCCTATCCATTTAAACCTTTAAAAATCCTAAAATATCTATCCAAAATAATAAAAATGTAACGTAAATTATAGTTTAAAATTAAAACCCAGACAGTGAGATGATATATCACGGTATATTATATTTATTTATTTTCTTACTTGTAATAAATGATTTTGTTTGAAACTCGTACAAAAATAAATTAATAGTATTCAGCTTACCTGTTCCAAAGCCTGACCTTGACCTGTCAGTTATCTTTGTTTTACTATAGTAATACTATTAAAACAAATACGTAATATTAATACTTAATAATGATCATGAATATCTATCTCAACAAATTGTTAAAAATACAAACTACAAATATGAATAAATATTTATAAAATTACAAGCATTTAAATCTTTAAAAACACAAAAATATCTACCCAAAATGAAATGGATTATAATAGCAAAATAATGCAATAATAAGCAATGTAACATAAATTAATATATAACATTACAACTCAGACATTGAAGTGTTATATCAAGGTAAATTATATTTAATTATGTTTTTATTATATGTGAACAAACAATGATTTTTTTTTTTATTTCACCAAAAATAAGTAATAGTATTCAGCTGACGTATTCCAAAGCCTGACCTTGACCCACCAGTTCTCTTTGACTTTAATATAGTAATGATATTTAAATATATTCAAATTCAAATATATATTTATTACTTGCAAAAAAAATTACAATTTGTACAAGCATTTTATAATTATCTCTCTAGCTGAAGGCTAATTGAGAGAAAAACTATAATATTTGTTTACAATTATTAGTGTTAAAATTATATGTGATACATATTTTTATACATATATATTATAGTAAAATGTTTTGGAAACTTCCTTAAATCAAACCTAATGTAACATTAAATTAGATAACAATAATTATACAAATTTTAAATAAATACAAAACAAACATTACGATAAATGTAACATTGGACTATTATATATAAAACAAAACAACACAATAAAATCTTTAGAATCAACAACAAACAAAAACAACAAGAAACTAGTTTCAAATCCTAAAATTAACAAACACAATTACAAATAATTATTACAATATTATTACAAATAAATACGTAATATTAATACTTAAAATAATCACAAGTATCGATGTCATCAATTGTTAAATATACAAGCTACAAAAATGAATATAATATTCATAAAAATACTTTAAACTCAAAATAAAATAATTTGCAATCATGTTCTAAATTGGAATTTTCAGTGTCAAAATAAAAAAAATTCTAAATAATTAGTTCTTAATATAATCTGATTACATTAAATATAATTTATATATATCATTTTTAGATACTTTGCTAACCTTTTATTTAAAACTTTAAAAAATAATAATAACTCAGATATTATTATTTAGTAGATTAATAAATATTTTAGGTTAGATAGAAATAGAGTTTTGATTTTCAACGCAACACACTCTAATTTTTATCACCAAGTGCATTTAATAGCATTAAAAAATTGAGTTTTGTATCGTAACATTACCATTATCTGTAATACACTCTCATGTATGTTTCTCAAAGACAGTAAATAAATGAAGTACAAGTTTTATTTCATGGGAAGTTTTCACAGTGAAGTCACCCTTTGTTTTACTGGGAAAATTGAATTGGCTGTGAATTCAAACTATATGGAAACATCGCGAAATGCATTTGATATTTGCTTGGGTAATATTCAGGCTGTAATATTTACTTAGATTTATCTGGCGTTTTAAAATCAGTTTAAGATAAGTTTGGGATTTTTATTAAGAATGTAAGAGGATAACACTGACCAATATCTTGGACATTTTTATGTAAAGTGATAATTTTTATTACGTAAATACAATGACTCAAGAAAACTATTAACCTATATGATTAAAATAGTTTTGATTTATGGAATATAAATATAATAATAAAGTGCAAATAAAAGTCGTGTTTTTGTTTAGTTTTTTTATTTAATTTAATTCGTCATTGTAAAAAATGTAATATTTTTTATATGTAGTTTTAGAGAAATATTTATGTACGTAGAATAAAGTGATACATTATTTAATAATGTATCACTTTATACTTATTAAATTATTACTCAACTTGGTTAAATAATATTTTACATAAATATGTTATTGCTGTGCATATTTTTCAAAGTAACTAAGCATCTTTACGGTTTTTAGTAAGCTACGAGCTCATAACTATTTTAGATGTTTGTATGTATGAACAATAAAAATAAATACTAAATATGATTTCTAACGTAACTGGAAATATTATTAAAATTGAAAACTGGCAGTATATTGTAGTTCTATATATTTTACTCTAATTTGTTTTTTACTATTTTTCATTATTGTATATTAAACGGTAATTACTTTATTACTTATATATTTACTCGTTTACGGACAAAGGCAACATTTAAACAGAACATAATACTAATTTTGCTATACAAATAGTATTTTATACTAACTGTAAGAATATTTCCAAAATATATAATTTATAATAGTTTTTATTATTACATTTAGCATAATTTCAGATGCAACTATGATTTTTCATCATACATTTTATATATTATTTCATACTTATTTAGGTATTTCTGGTCTTAAAGGAAAATAAATATTAGCTATCCGGATAGCTGCTGTTGGTTCTATTCTGACAAGTTTTCTATTTTAAAAGAGCCTTCATACGTCTATTAATGTCTATCTTTATAAAATACTCAATACAGTTTTATTTGTTATACATGCTGTCAGTTACCGTCCTAGCACTTTACTTTGTTCGTATTTCTTAAAGTTTAACTTTAATTTATTTATATTTATATAATATTTCAGTATTAAATTGTATAGACCTGTTTGATTTATTTTTATAGAAATAATGTGTTATCAATGTCAAATAATGAGTAAGAAAGAGAAACAGGTTTACTAGTATATATTTATTCTTACTCAAATGTAAAAGGACATTTGATAGTAAATTTTACCATACACACTAAAATTGTATGTGTGTGTGTGTGTGTGTGTGTGTGTGTGTGTGTGTGTGTGTGTGTGTGTGTGTGTGTGTGTGTGTGTGTGTGTGTGTGTGTGTGTGTGTGTGTGTGTGTGTGTGTGTGTGTGTGTGTGTGTGTGTGTGTGTGTGTGTGTGTGTGTGTGTGTGTGTGTGTGTGTGTGTGTGTGTGTGTGTGTGTGTGTGTGTGTGTGTGTGTGTGTGTGTGTGTGTGTGTGTGTGTGTGTGTGTGTGTGTGTGTGTGTGTGTGTGTGTGTGTGTGTGTGTGTGTGTGTGTGTGTGTGTGTGTGTGTGTGTGTGTGTGTGTGTGTGTGTGTGTGTGTGTGTGTGTGTGTGTGTGTGTGTGTGTGTGTGTGTGTGTGTGTGTGTGTGTGTGTGTGTGTGTGTGTGTGTGTGTGTGTGTGTGTGTGTGTGTGTGTGTGTTTCGACCAAAATGTTTTTATCACCGATATGGTTGAACATTTTAGTAATGGTCGAAAGTAAAATCGATGAACGAGTATATTATACATAAATATATTAAAGTTTGAAAAATGTAGAAACTTAAGAACAAATGGACTTAATTAGTCATTATTAATTTTTTAATAAATTAAGTTAATTTAAGGTTATTTAAAAGTGCTATGAAGCTATCTAGTATACAGTCAATATTATGTTCGTGTGGTATAAAAAAATATACTCTAAAAAGTCTTTGGATTTACCCATAAAATGTAAAATTTCAACCTTTCTTTGGTTAAAGTTGTACATAGGCTTATTGTGTGATGATTAAAATCATTATCAAGTAAAACAACATATTGAACAAATTTGATGTAGCTACAAATATTAAAATTACTACATTGATTGGTTTAAGTAAGTTTCATATACAATTATTAGACCTGTTTAATTTACAGATAACCAATCTGTAATGAGATCTTCACAGTAATCTGCACTCAATGGAACTATGTGCAATCTCGTAAATATGATGTTAATTAAGGCTAAAGGACAAACTTTTGTTTGTATGCCAATCAGTGTTAAAATATATTACAACGTAAAGAAACCTCATAATAAAGCAGGTGTATGCTTTATAGGACCAAAATACCACCATAACAGACAAAAAATCCCCTGAAATATGTAATGTCAATGTTGGCACAAGTGGTGCAGTGTTGTAACCAAACTACTTAAGGATAAAGTATTGTTGAGATTGTAGGCAATACGACATATGCTCGGCCCTCTTAATGCTAACAAGGCGTCCTCTCATTGGTTACTATCGACATGCACACTACTAGACAGGTCTGTGTGTGCATGTCAGGAGGGATTCCATCCGGATGTTGTGTAGAGCATAGAACTGAGTATCAGGCATTTAGCTGAAAATCAGACCAATAAAACGTGGTTTTTATACTAATAAATGGCCCTTCCCGAGGATAAGTCATTCTCTGCTTGTTAGTAACCAGACTATACAGGTAATCCGTAATCATCATTCACCTATGTTTTTCAATGATATGTAACTTAAAATACGTACACAGTTTTCTCAATGTCCCATATCAAAGAATAAAAATAATTTATGTAATCATTTATAAGAACAAAAATATTAGTGTATGGGTTTTATCTTAACTTTAGTGTTTTTACTTTCACAACAACAACAATATAAATGAAAAGTAATACTTGTCTAAATTATGATGACCGAATAACTAGTAACTGAATAGACCGTTTTTATAATTGTACTTTTGAAAGAGTTATTGTTTTCAACTGAACAATTAATAGATTTTTACATTTGTTTATAGCGTAGCTAGGGGATAACCATGTAAACTTAATGTACCCACCCCGTCATTCGCTAGGCTCGATACACCTCGGCCTTAGACCTCGGCATGTAACTTTTGACTACAAATAAAATAAGGTAACAATATAGTCTAAACACACAATAATAAATGTATTAACAGTATCTCCCTCACACTACTTCGTTGATAACTATTTATTTATATAAATACCAATGGTATAACTTAGCCCATTTCAAACTTGTTAATTTATTGTGTTTTTGCTAAACAGTTAAAGTTTTAACTCTTAATGGATTAATTCTATTGATGTCAAACATACAAAACCTGATTGTGGATTTACAAAACAAATGTCATTAATTTACTGAAATGAACCCATTGTTATCCTTATAGAACAATATTTTAGTGGTCTAACATTTGAAAGTATTTTTTCTTTTAATGAAAATACTTTAGTTGTCTTATTTAGGCAATTAAAAACATTGTAAAAAATATAACCTTCCAACCTATACAAGATAGTTCGTGATGAGTCATTTAGTCAGTATTTTTTTTATATAACATAAGATAACAACAGTTGTTCAACACTTTTCAGTTCCTATAGTTTTTTTAACTGCACATTTTTAAAGAAAATTCGGTAATTTTCCTTTAATTATGTTGGATAAAGATAAACATCTTCCAATACTAAACACTTGTAAATACTGTGCTCTAGTTTTAAAATCGTAGCCAGATACATCCACTAAATAAATATAAATTCAACTTAAAGATATTTCTTCTCATATTACATTTAAAGAGAAGTAGAAATATTTTAATTTCCTCAATCCTGAATTACACTCATGACAAATGACTTACCTGGTATTAGAACAGCTCGGCTAGTGCTCTACATAATATCACTCAGCTGATTACATAGTACATTAGCTTAGTCTCGTAGACATTTAATCAATGACGTCACATTGTTAGCTTTGTTTCTAGTTAATTGAAATACGTCTGGAAGTGTGTTTACTGAGCAGCGATGTTCTTGGATTGCATTTTACCATTGTTGTTTTATTATAATTAAGAGACCAATTATTAATTATTCTATTCTAACGAATAACTGTGATATTCGTAGTATATTGTTGTATTTGTGAATTTGCAAATATTTATATTATTTATGTATATTTATAAAGACAATATTGATAGTTTAGACAGTAACATTTTCTAAATGTTATATTCAGTATAATATAATATAAACTGTAAAACAATAATTATACTTCGACGTTGTAAAATATTATTATTTATGAAGACGGGGTGAAATTACGATACCACTTACATTCAAATAACAGTTTTTTTAAATAAAAACCAAATTTTTATGGAAATATTTCTAGCAATATGTAATTTTAAAACCTTAATAAGAAAATATGTTCCTGTACATGGAAATTGGTAGTAGTAATAATAATCTATATTGGGAATTTAAAATAAATAATGGCTGACAAGTTTAAAATATTCTGCACCTAAACTCTAAGTTATAAAAAAAGTAATATCAGGAAAATAAATAATTTTCCAAATATCTCAGGCAAATTTAGCGAATGATCAAGATGTTGGGTTATCATTTAAACCTGGACTAATTTGTGGGTTTAAGTGTTAGTGCCTGCTGACGTCTTATCTCTATCGGCAGGATCAAGATATTAATGTTCCTACAGATTCACGTATGGTAGTATTGACCCACCCGCCCATACACGTACAGTGGTACTGACCCACCCGCCCACTCATACACATACAGTGGTACTGACCCACCCACCCATCCATACACGTACAATGGTATTGACCCACCCACCCACCCCTCCACGTACAGTGGTATTTAAATGATCACAAAGTAGTCTGGGTGAGACTAAAGTTAAACTCAAGAAAACTTTTAAGTATGAGTACTCGTCTAAACTGAAAACACAAACAGATTAAGTACAGAAAAATCGGACCTTTTCTGTTAATTCACTACCACTATTTTTCCGTTACTTCACTACATCTACCTGTTTTATCGCAATTACAACTACGTTAGGTTAGGTTAGGTTAGGTTAGGTTAGTTGGCTACTAAAATTGATCACAAACTTATGAATCCAATGATTGGCTTACCACATTATCTTGGAAAGCGATATGATAAGGCCAGTGATGTCGGATTTATAGCGGATAAGGAATACTACAGTGGACGTAAAAACTATTTTAGTACAGTTTTTAGAGCAATAGATGTTTTAAAGCAATAGTGAACTAACGAGAAAAAAAGTAGTAGTGATCTTTCCAGATGAAAAGATCCCAAACATCATTTACTCCCCTAATTTATGTATCTATGAATGGTGGTAGGGATAGACATGACGGTTAGTTACATATAATTTTGCTAAATAAATAACGATTACCGGATATAAATTTGCATAAAAGTCCGCCGTAGGGACTGCCTGTCGGCCAGTACCTATATTTTAATCCTACCAGTATGATATCGCTATAGAATGGAAATCAGCGGCTGCAACACGTACGATGTGATAGATTCAATTACGATTCTAACACTATTCAATGTCACGATTGAATTTCATGTATTTTTGCATAGTTAATATCTAAATACTGTCTTAGTTTTGGAGTCAAACACAACTAATAAATATAAGTTGAAATACCTGATTGTCAAGAACTAACTGTCTCAAGAAAAGATTTACATGACTTTGAGTCAAGTGTAAAGGAATTTCTATTTGTTTAAAATGAGAATCAAACTATTCGATTTCAAATTCTAAGCATATTAAGTCTCGTTTAATATAGTAGTGAAAACACCATGTCGTAATTTAAAAAACTTAAATAATGATTATGTAAATATTGAAGGTGAACTAATCTGTTGCACCTCATTTTGTTTTGTAAGTTATATCTACTTTGTATTAAATTGAATCGAATGTAGAGAACAAAACTTTTAATATACCATTTAGTAATGATTTTAGCCTAACACACTATCATTATAAGTATAGCAAACATTCCAGGATATCATTATTATCCATAAAAGTAAGATACAGAAGGTTTACTTAAACAAGACCCTGTTTAGTTGATCCTGCCAAACCCCAAATCTTGGATAGAACTAGAATTGCTGGTACAGTTATTTGGGTCATGGTAGCTATAAGACGTCCTGGGGGCACAATTGGCCCCCCTCTGAGGGTCGTGTAGACTCTCTACTCACAGAAGGGGGAGGGGGGACAAAGGACCATCCAGTCTTAATAAGAACTGTTAGCGTTACTAATCTTCTACAAGATGGTATCTGAAATAGTTTACTTTTTCCAGTTGTAGCTTTTATATAAGTTTTCAAAACTTTAAAAATGCATAAAATTTCAAAATCAAGCAATACACAGGTTTTAACTGGTAAAAAATTAATAGTTAAATGCATTTTTGTGTAAATATTTCGAAATTCCATTTACAATTATTTTGACAGAGAACCACAATTCCATTTGAAGAAAGGTACTTTGTCCCATTAGAAAAAATATCTAATGTCTATACTAAATTTATTTCCATGCTGTACAACTTAACATTTTTACAGTTTTATTTATATCATAGCTTGAGAAAAACAAAATAATTATTAGAATTAGAAAAATCCCGTTATCTTAAGTAGTGTGTAATTTATTTGATAACTTACAGTTAAATATAACTGCTTAAAAATTTACGAAAGACATTCAAAAAGGCTTATTAGAAATTACTTTTCCTGATAAAATACTTATATAACTGAACGATGATTATGAAAAATAAATAAATTTTAAATATAAAGTAACTATAAAAATATTAGCTAAAACAATTACGAATTGTAATGTATAGGCTACTCTAATATTGGAGATATATAACTGTGCCAAAAACCCGTACCACTGTATAGAACCATATAATTTATTTTTGTTTTTAAATAATAATTTCCGTAATTTAAGAAGTAGAATCAACCAAAATGTAGACGTTTTGCGTGACTTTATTTAATTAATTTCAATAATATATTTATATATATATATATATATATATATATATATATATATATATATATATATATATATATATTCTTAAAGTAATTACCACCCCAAACGAAATAAAAGTTGTTTAATTTTCGTATTTTAGAAAGTCTTCAGCTAAATATATACTTTAAATATAAGATGTCCCTTGAGAAGTCAAGAAACTCCGACGGTGTGACGCAACGACGCTTCCCAATCTAATTAGCAATATTTTACTTTAATTGGATCATAAGCCCAAATAAATCCCCGTTTCTTGTAAACATCTTCTCTGGGAAATAAAACCTTTTGAAGTAAACAATATAATCCTCTCGGCGAAGAACGGTATTCAGCACGCCTTGTCTCCCCCTCAACATTTTGCTGAACGAATTGAAATACAAAGGGAGAATTGTGTTATTCGAAAGCGTAATTTGATATTACATATATTTTTTTTAGGTTTTAATGAAGTATTATTAGTTAAGTTATATAAATAATACTTTATATTAAATATACCTTTGGAAGATAAAAATAAGCCATTAAAGGCCACGTATAATCATATAGACAGTTGTTTGACTATATTTGTTATCTACATATGCCATAAAGACTCATCATCCAATACATATGTTCCAATCCTTTTAAGATAATACAAATATTGATTATAAAAACTTTAAATTGTATATTTCCAATTAAAATAAATATTCTTGTAATATTAATTTTAATTCAATTCAATTCTAGTCTGGAATTTTATTTTCTTCAAAATAAAGCATTTTCAAATATTTGATATAATGCTAAAATTCACTTCTTATAATTTTAATAATATTTAACACAAGTATAATATTGTAGAAACAAAAGCTATATTTATTAGATATATCATGCTATTTTTACGCTATGTTTAAAGAATAATTGTTATTCCTTTTTGTTGTTTTAAAATATATTAAGAGGAATCCAAAATGGTTTTATTATTTTTTTTTTAAGAACATTAATCATATTTGATTATAATTATATAATTTCTATATCTGACTAGCTAAATTCAGAATAAATATTTTAAAACAATATCTAATTGGATGAGTTCCGTATTAAATAATATTTAAATATCTTAGAACATATCACGTATTCGTGTATTGCCTCCATAACATTACATTTTAACGTATTGCTAAGTTTTTTGTAACAAAATTTTTTTTGAGCCAATTGAAGAATTTTGGCCCATACACGTACAGTGTTACTGACCCACCCACTCACCCATACACGTACAGTGGTATTGACCAACCCGCCCGCCCATACACGTATAGTGTTACTGACCCACCCGCCCGCCCATACACGTATAGTGTTACTGACCGACCCGCCCACCCATACACGTACAGTGTTACTGACCCACCCACCCACACATACACGTTTTGTGGTATTGACCCACCCACCCGCTCATACACGTATAGTGTTACTGACCCACCCGCCCAAAATACACTTACAGTGATGATGACCCACCCGCCCACTCATACACTTACAGTGGTGATGTAAAACAGTGTAAAAGAAATTTAATTTAGTATTTATGCATACTAGAATAAATCGTTCGTTTGGGAAAAACATTTCAATATCGAAGCCCCGTAATGTTACTATTGAATAATACAGTAAATGTCGACAAAATAATATTTCAATTACTGTCAATAAAATTTTGCTAACCAATATTTTGTTTAATGTTTCAATGTTTATATATTTTTTTCTGTAAGTATGTTTTTTTCTTTATGCCAAGAGCTTTTGACTTTGGTTGATTCTTCAACATTAAAATCCTAATTATTATCCTTTTTTTAAACCAAGAAATAAGTCAAAGCAAACATAATAATAAATTGAATGATGTAGTTTCAATACATTCAAGAAGGAGTAGGTTTTGTGTATGATACATGCATACCGATAAAATAACTCATACAATGTGATGTATGGGTAAGCAGATGGCTCAGTGATAACAACGCTTATCTCATCACATCCTGGCGTGGTAGTCAGATGAGACTATTAAATCATTAATGATTGGTTACATTTTTATCTACAACTCTTATCTAATTAACTATCACATTTCATTAAATATCACAGTGCAAATATCACCATTGACCAATAATATGTATACCGTACACAAATGGACCATGTGTTAAGTATAAACAATGTAATACATTGTCCTCACTAGTACAAAAAAAAAAAAAAAAAAAATACAGAGTTTCATTTATAGTATTTAACTAATTCATATAAATCTACTGAAAAATAAACTAGGGGACACACCTGAACAATTAATATGCCAACCCACCACTCGATTCATTTTCATTTTTTCTTCAGATTTAAAGCTGCACTTCTTTAAAACAATTTACTATTACAATTTGCACTATCCTAATTCTTTCTCATTCGTATATTTAAGTATAAAAAGCATTCGATCTGTTAGTTTTAGATTATTTATCTGTCCTATTGTAGTTATTAGATATAAAATAGTTTAAACGCTCAATAAATCCGCTTCGATAGTTTATAAAAATATTTTTTCCAAGTTAAATTACTATAACATGTCATTTATTTAACAGGACAGCTTTTATCGGTCTGTTAATGTGTTGTTTAGTTTTATATTTATAAACAGTAAAACGTTCACTTATGAAGTAGTACATAATTTGAAATTAAACGTATTTGCTAACAATAAAAAAAACTTTTAATGATAATTTAAAACCATTTAAATTGTTGTTAATAGGATCGTAAAATTTATCTTGAATATTTATAGTTGCTGCTAAAGTGTTGTCCTGTTTCCTTTTTGCGCCCCTTAGAGGCCCAGTTGGTGCACAAATTGACACCGTAATATACGCAACTCAGACACGCGAACCCTTGCAATCAGGGGGGGCTATTTGCATTAGGGTTGATTTTGGCCTTTAATCGTTTGATATTTATCACAAATACCAAAAATATTTTTGTTACCTACTCAAGTTACGTAATAATCACATTATTATTATAAAATATGTATGACAGCTATTTAATTCAGATTTTGTTGTGAATACTTTTCTCTATTTCACGTACATTTTAAGTTTTACAATCATATTAAAGTGTATTTAAAATATATTAAAACTTATATTAATTTAGCAGTTCAAGTAAACGTCACACAACACAAATTTATTACAATATAAGCACAAAATGCAAAAATATATTACAATACAAGTACAAAATGCACGAATATTATGGTGATCGATTTCACCAAATCCGAAAACCCGTACACGTACAGTGGTAATGACTTATCCGAACACCCGTACACGTACAGTGGTAGTGACTTATCCGAACACCCGACACGTACATTAGTAGTGACTTATCCGAAAACCCGTACACGTACAGTGGTAGTGAAAATACACGTACAGTAGAGTGACCCATCCACACACCCATACACGTCCAATATAGTGAACCACCCACCCACCTATACACGTACAGTATAGTGACCCGTCCACCCACCCATACACGTATAATGACTCACCCGCTCGCCTATACACGTACAATAGTATTAACCCAGACATGTACAATAAAATGTACGTGTCTGGGTGGGTGGGTGGTTGGGTCAATACCACTGTACGTGTATAAGTGGGTGGGCACATATATAATTGCATGACATTGGATTTGCTTTGTGAATTTCTAATTAGTTTTGAAGGCAATAGCCTTGTCGGTCTGGGAGTGTTGCTTAGTTAGGTTAGGTGGAGGTTATGAATATGTTTCACGGTCAACATTATTGAATATCTCAGTTATTATTCTTCATATTATTAATTCAGTGTCATATCCTTGTTGATAAGAAAAAAATACATAATATTAATGTAATATTTATTTTATATTTTGTAAAAAAAATTTATCTGTACCGAAACATTTCTAAGAATTCTTTTTCTTTGAGTTAGTATGGGCTAGTTTTAATAAACACGAACAGTGTATGGGACTCTGGACATGTATGCATATATTTGTGCATTTTGTGCTTATATTGTAATAAATTTGTGTTGTGTGACGTTTACTTGTACTGTATATATACCAACACGTATTATGAGGAGGACAAAGGAAGTTGGACATTTGCCATCATTACATGAAAATTACTAATCACGACGTTTCGATTTGGTAAAACCCAAACCTTTTTCAAGTGCTAAAAACTAAATTACATCTAGACAAACATGTTATAAAACTTCGTTCTTTAGTTCTATAACATGTTTGTCTAGATGTAATTTAGTTTTTAGCACTTGAAAAAGGTTCGGGTTTTACCAAATCGAAACGTCGTGATTGGTAATTTTCACGTAATGATGGCAAATGTCCAACTACCTTTGTCTCCCTCATATGATCATCATTAACAAATTTCAAAAACAAATTTAACATGTATTATGCTAATTAAAAAACTATTTTTAATAATTTAGCTTAATAAGTTTATGACTTTATGATATCTAGACACTTATGTGACATGTCATAATATGGTATTTAAATGGGAAATTTTATAGCATAGGTTGTTTATTGTAATGATGAAAATTTATATTCATATTATTTCACTGTTGGATTGTTATTTTCATAATATAAGTACTTCTAATTAATGTGCACCAGTTGGAAGTAAGTTGAAAGGTATTTTAAAATATAATGCCATAAAACCAATGTGGGTTATGTTTTTATTTTAAATAGTTTTCATACTTATGTTAAAGGTAAAGATATTATAATTTGGGGTTTAATATATAGTTTATAAGGTCAAATGTATTGGACATTTCAAGCAAGTATAATTAAATAATTACGCAACGTAAAAAAAATAATATACCTCTATGAAACCGTTTCACAAATATTCCGAATTTAATTAAAATATAATATTTTGTTCGTTTAGTTCTATTGAAACGCTTCTAATTTTATTTAGTTGTAATGTTCAAAGGTTTAGAAATAAAAGCAATTAACTCTAGTGAAAATCGTTGGAATGCACGTGCTGAGATTACAATTAAATTAAGTATGTCCTATTGTGAACGTAATAAAACTCTAACGAAAATATTCATGAGTCAAAACTAACATTTTATAGACAAATATGGTAAAAATAATTTTATATATTCTTAAATACATTTTATAAAAACAAATTTTAAAGTTTATTTTACGTTCGTGGTAGTATGTATTGTGTTTTCCTCTTTAATTGTACGATTTATTTACAAAGTAAATACATCTTTCATTCATGGACTTGCTCATGTAATATACCAGCTAGTAAACCCACTCTCAACTTGTCATACATACAGTTACACATATGGATAGGTGGGTGCTTAAGGCGGCAGACTCAAGACGGATATCTCATCAGAATATGTAATCTTCAAGTTGGCATAGCAATTACCAGTTTATTTATACATAGTTCACAACTTTGCGAACTCTTAGCTCTCTTAGAATAAATATGCACTACTGCCTGAAGAGAAACAACTTTTTGTGTAGTTGACTGAAACCTCGACTAAAACAAGTTATGTAGGTAAAAGAAATAACGTATAAATTTACTTCCAGGATAATAAAATAGAAATAAACACTAAAAGCAACTATCCATGCTGTTAAGTGTGTGTGGAAGTATTCAAACAATTAGTCTTGTATTTAACAATCATATATTTTTTATAACGTTATTATTTAGACTTTTGGGATAGGAATAAAGCACTAAAGAAAACTTTTTTTTTCAAAGGGTTTTTATTCAAGGAAATATTTAATCATTTGTAAGACTCCAGTCGTCAAATTATGGTCAAATATGAGGGGATTATTATTGTGAACAAGTGTAGCCATAGTTACTATCCAAGGTCGACTGTTCTTTAAAGAGAGCTATATAATAATAGCCTATTAGCTAGGGAAACTAAGGGACCAACATCTTAACTTGGAATCCGAAGCACGTATTATTTCTCTGATTTTAAGTTAACTCACAAGCCTAACACTACGTTCTCTTTCCTACCCAACATCTGAAGCTTTACTACCATCCAACATGGACACCCCAGATGTCTTTACTAGTGTCTTCGTCAATGGCAACCACTGAGAGGACGTTGTATTGGTATTAAGAGGACCTAGAATAGAACATATCGTCTACAATATCCTCAACACTCTGTCCCCAGATAGCTGGATTATAGCACTACGCCATTATTGCCGGCTAGTTAATTAATACAAATAAATTAAAAATGCTATAATAATCCATGTTAAATATTGTCAGTCACCGTAGTACAACTTACTGATAACCTGTAAATTTTCTATAAAAACCGTAAAATATCTCATATAAAAATTATATTTTAACCCTCTTGAAAATGGTATAACGTATTTCTTATTTATACATAATAGCTAATTTGTAAAAAATATATTATATTGATGAACCTTTCGCAGCATTATCGGTACAGTTTAATTTAGTATATGCATTTAAAAATTATATGATATTATGAATATCTACTAAATGGTTAAATACATACAGAAAATATCTTAATTGAACTATACATTTTAATTAGGTATTGTAACTGATGTTTAAGTATATTTTTATGTTGTGAATAACATTTGCTTATTGTAAATACAACCATTTGTATAGTTGTATCAAAATTTAATTTGTGGCGTATAAGTAATTTTGGAAAATAACATTTTAATTACCAATTACGCAGGTTATTTGGTTTATACTTTACTATACTAAGTTACGTAATCTTCAATTCGTTTTAGCTACTTTCTAACGTTCATTTTATTCATAAATACAAACAGCTTAAATAGGCTTATACTGGTCGTATTCACAAAGTAAATGTTTTCTTAGAAAAACTAATACGCCATAAAATGGTGACCCTTAACCACTATCCTTGGATCATTTTTGACTCCATAGTGTAATTATTTTAGTATTATATCTTTTGTACTTGCAGGATTGTGCTCTCTCTTTATCTAATATCTTTTCATCTAATGAGACATACGATGCATGTGGTGGTTTCTTGATTGGTCACTCCATATCTGGCTGGGATGCTTCTGGGGTCTATAGTGACCCCATGACAGTAGTTACGTTAGACTTTTTTATTTCTCTTCTAATTTGAAATTTTAATTCTAAAGAAGAAGATGTGAATTATGTCCTTGAGGAAATGACAGAAAACATTCAACTGTGTACGTTAATTGCAAAAAGGCATTGTGCAAAGCCTATAGAAAAGTGAGTATTACGTGCGAAGAGTGCTAATAAAGGGCATTGGACAAGAAGAGTTCACCAACTCTAGAGGAGGTATTTTTTTTACTTTAGCAATTATGTGGCCAAGTACTATCATTACTTACAATACAGGTCTAGTTGTAAAAGATAATACATAGTTTTGATTTTTATAACTTGTCAGAGTGTAAAAAATTATTTTAATTTTGTAAATTTTGTTTTTTTCAGGAAAATGAATTTGAAACATTAAAGAAAATGTAAAATAAAAAGTGTTTGCTTTTAAAATAATGCCCAACAATTATTATATTTACAAGAAGATAAGATAAAGAAAAGCTTATTATCATTTATGTTATTACAATATTATTTTTGAGGCTTTTAATATATATATATATTTTAATTTTACCCCACGACATTACTTACGTTACTTGAAATAAGCATAGCAGTTACAGGTTAAATTACAGATTATGGTAATCCCTAAATTACTACTCAAGTTATTGGCAGTCATTTGGAATAATTTTGTTTTCTTAGATATGTTTTGGGTTAATTATTTATATTGCAGCATACTATTAGTTAATTAGTATAATTTTATTTTCAATATAACGAACATACTCACATATACGAATTATTAGTATTAGTAACATTAAAAGGAATAAAATTGAAACTAGATGTTAGAAAGTGGATATGGATTTGAAAGCCTACGTTTATATATTTTATATATTTTCCAGCATATACATCAAAGTCTTTGAACTTTCTAATCCTAAATTGGTCCTGATGTATTTGTATACTTTTTAGAGTTTACTGAAATAAGTGTTTGTGATTTATGAAATTTTAATTCAATCGAGTAATGATTGTAATGATATTGTAAACTTTCAATATAAATAGTTTTCATTTTAATTTTCGTTCTTAAAAATTAGTAATTATTTTTTTTAAACTATAACCTAGAATCTCAGTTAGATTACAACTACTGTAATGTATTAAGAAATATTACGCAATAAATTTAGTTTTGAAAATTTACTTCGTTGTGATTCTTTATCCGTGTCGGTATGGAAATAATTAAGAAAACTAGTACTCTATTCGATTATAAACGTTGATTATGAAATTATCGTAGTTTTTCCACTAATGGAACATTTTAATCTCGGTATTGCAGATAGTTTTTTGCAGGCTTTAGGAGGCTCCTGTCTCCAAAAAGTAGAGAGATTGAGGTGTGACCTTCTTCGTGTACTGATTAATAAACGATAATAAATAAGGAGTGGAGGAAGGATAGGGAGAAGGTATTTACTGAACACTTAGTAACATTGCAGTGCTATTACTGCCTGCTGAGGCTCCGCTTATTGCAGGCGTTGTGATAAAGAGGCTGTCACTTTCTTGGAAGGGAATAATCTAATATCTTATATTTACTAACCCCACCCCACTTCCACCTTAAATCTTAATTTTATTTTGCAACAATTAAGGTCTAAAGATCTAGATTGTTCAATATAGTAGTTGAATATTCAAAATCGTTACAGTATAATTTTTTCCTAAATAATGGATAACCAATGATTTTACTTAGATGCAACGAGAATATCTGTTCACTTGTGACTACAGATTACAGACGTTATTAGTGGTTCAAAGCCAGTGAGGAGGAACATATAACCCTTATCGCTCTTGAATCCAACCACCGGCAAGTTTTCACACCTCTGTTGTAAGATATGGTAATGGTATTCACCCCAGGGTGGCAGGGCAGTTCTTATCATCTTACTGGACTCACTCTCTGATCTTTCTTATACTTTTTAACCTTACAATGACTGTATCACTGACTCACTTATTATTTATTGAACACGCTGTATAGTTTGGTAAATTTGTGTTTTTAAAATGTGTGTTTATTTGTACTAAAAATGTATACAGATTTGTATAGTAAACTTTTAGAGAAAACCTATTGCTATTGAGGCTATTTTAGTTTCAATAAATAAAATTCACTAGGGGACACCCCTGCACGCTTTGCTTGCCAACCCCGATGTTCACTGTGCTCAATACACCTCGGCCTTCGGTCTCGGCATGTGACTATTGACTACAAATAATAGTAGATTAACTGTATAAAGTAAAATAAAAATATTAAATAATTTATTTACAGTATCTGACTCGCATTACTTGTGTTGCTACATATTTATTAGTATAAATACCCAATGGTATCTACTTGGGTTTGATTTAATTTTTGTTTAATAGCCGAAGATTAACAACACAGTATATTATAAACAAAAACACGTTAATAGTACAATGTCAAAAATACAAAATAAACATGTTTATTTATTTACAAAACAGATGTTATTAATTTACTTAAATCAACCCAATTTTATCCTTATGGAACAATTTTTTGGGGTAATTTCTACCGCTTAGGAGTACTTTATCAAGATGAAAATACTTTAGTTGGCATATTTAAGACCTAAAGAAACAGTGTACAACATTTCAGCTCTCTACCTACATGGGAAGTTGGAGAATTAGTGATGAGTGGGTGAGTCAGTCAGTCAGTGAGGGCTTTGCCTTTTATAGGTATAGATAATTTTATCATTTTCTATTTTATAAGCTAAGCATAATGAAGAAATAATACTTATGTTTTATATCATGAAACACTTATATAAACGTGTGTTATACTTATACAACTGCTGCACTTCACTACAATACTAATAAACACAAACAATTCACTAGCCTAGTATTCAATAGCTTAGTATAAAAATATTTACAATTTCTTATTTCAATTATTACAATACTTTACCAAAAATAAAACCAAAATACATAATACCATTACAATACAACTATAAAACACAAATAAACAGAGAACACAACTTCTTTTTTTAACTGTAGAATAAGTTACAACTTTCATTTAGTAATAGAAAAGCTTTTAAATTACTACAAAACTTTCTAACGTTAACGGAAATTTTAATTTCATAAGGCAACTTGTTGAACCATTTTGGACCATTATACAGAAATGAATGCTTCAATACGGACTTGTTAATCTTAGGAGTTCTAAACATTCTCCGGACTATGCTTCTGGTACCGTAATTTAGGTCCGTTGTACCCAAATTACCACTTTTAGTGTAAAAAAGTCTGAGGACTTTAAAAACAAACAAATGTTGTAATGGTAATATTTTCAATTGAACGAAAATCGGAAATGAGCTGTCTCGTATTCTCTTGTGTGTGATTATTCTCATAAAATGATTCTGCACTACTCTTAATCTCTCTATTAAATATTTAAAAGTCCCACCCCAACACACAACTCCATACTGAAGTCTTGAACTTACTAGAGCAAAGTACAGAGTTTTTAACAAACTTTCATCGCAGAAATTTCGCAAAAAATAAAATTTTCTCGTAATCGCTTTAAGTTTGTTTTGCAGTACAGTTATGTGCTTCTCCCATGACAATTTTGAATCAAAAGTTACTCCAAGATATTTGAGATTTTCTTCTTTTGTTATATATTTACAATTACATAGGTCTTCCATATTTTTCGCACAGTTAATCTCATGAAATTTAAAATCGCGGTTAAAGCCAAAATCTTTAAAATCAAAATTCACATACTTCGTTTTAACAACGTTAACTGACATTTCACACCATCGTCTCAAAATAAAAAGATCTTGATAAATTTGGTTCCAAATGGTTTGTGCATGTGTTTGGGAATAGAAAAAAGCTACTCAATATATCACTTGTTATCTGAGTAAAAAAAAAGTTGTGTTTCAATTTTTATATACATTTTAGTATATTTGTCTGCTAATAATTGGTGAAACAGGGAGACATTTAAAGTTTGGATATATTTGATGAAAGGCAGTATTTATACATTATATGTTTAAATTAATATTATACGAATAGGATACTAATTTAAGCTGGGTAGCTAATTGATCAGGATGTAAAAATATAAATCTAATAAATTACCCACCAAGTAGGCCTAATATATAAATAATAGAAAAAATTGTGTTTTAAGTAATTTATTTCATTTATTGATTAAAATGAAAATGTATCAAAACTTTAAAGTATAAGTTGAAATAAATACAAAAAACAATTGCTATAGTGATAAGTTGATGTTATCCTCAAGATTAAAGTGTGCGA
This sequence comes from Stictocephala bisonia, assembly GCA_035578905.1. NCBI lineage: Eukaryota > Metazoa > Arthropoda > Insecta > Hemiptera > Membracidae > Stictocephala > Stictocephala bisonia. The sequence goes on along the minus strand of JAQJVL010000601.1, from coordinate 442,295 downwards.
AATTTAAATAAGAAACAATATTTGCAAGTTAATTTAATCATGATTATTATACACTTTATGTTCTAAGTATTATTACGAATTTTCAATTTATAGATTTAAAAAAAATTTGTTTCCCATTAAAACTTACTTTCGATGTTTTTTTATGTAATTACAAAATTTTGTAGTTAATATTAATATAAACGTAGGTAATTAATCAAGTATTTTAGGAGTTTAGTGTTCTATCTATACCATAACATCGTATTATTGGTAATATTACGATCTATTCTCAGTCATGAAAGTCTTGACCCATCCAATTTCCACAAGGGACTTAGTTTTTGAATTGTGTTTTTGCTCAGATTCTGAAGAACTCACATTTACGATGGCTTCTCTTCTTTAGGGTGCAGGGTTAACGGTAAGATTGAGAGCTGGCAAAAACAACTTTTTGTGGGCTTCGCTCCCTCAAGAGATGTGTTTCCCCACTTATCAAGTTAAGTCCCCCTCCCTTGGCTGTGACACTTGGCGAATTAGTGGGTGTAGGATTTGCCACATGGGCCCACCGCACTTCTCACATCTACGGCGTTCCCCTAGTTAGCGATGATATGTTAGTTATGTATTCAGATCATCCCCTAATTAATCGTATCCTGCTACAAAGCAAAATCAGGTATATTAGGTTTCAAATTTTAAATAAGATATGAAACATACATTTAATTTAAATCAACTATAAATACCCTCTGAGATGACGTTAACTTTAGAAGTTTTTAAACATTTGTGAATATAGATTAACCAACTTAAATGAAATGTGTTTTAAAAAGTTTACCTTAACTTATAGTAGTCCGGTAATGGACAGTGACCCTGTCATAAGAATAACTCAATAATAGTTAGACCTTTTTTAAATTATGAATACACAAATGACATATAAGTATACAAAAATATAATCTTAATTTTAAAGAAGAAAATATCAATTCAATATATGTTAAGAAAACCCTTTAAACAACGTACTAAAAGCAATGCTATAAAATATTGAGTAAATTTATCTTAACAAATAACAAAAAGATCCAATCTAGTCATATTTGTCATATAAGTTTAAAACCTATGTATCGAGTTCGAAATGAATTTTATGCTTTAAGTAGGAAAATTTAACAAGGTAAGAAAAAAAAAGCAAAGAAACTATTAAATTTCAGAAAATTCATTAATCTTGTTTGAATCTTTTACTATAAAAGGTTACAAAAATGTAGATTTTATTTATTTTGCTCTTATTTTATGACGTAGTGTAACAAAATAACAAGTCTAATCAATAGAAAAAGTTATTTTACAATTTCTACTCATATTTTTTTCCGGATATTATGTGGATTTTGAACATTGTTTTCTATATCAATATAGCACAGGATATTACTATACTGTATCAGTATTGGGGATAATCCTGTTAAAAAAATAATTATACACCAAACATATAGTAGTATTGTGGTTTATATTATAAGCCTTTTAAAACTATTCTTTAAGTTTTTTTCAAATAATGTTTAAGTTTACGTTCTTTCTCTATAAATGAAAAAAGTGACTATAGAACATTGTGGTACCTTTTTTCACTTCACACATTTTGGGCAATGGTAATGAAAGTATTAAAGGTAAATGGGTTATATATATTGAACAAGCTTTATTGTTCAAAATATAGAAAGTAATGTTAAGACAAATTATTTCGTCTCCGTTCATTAAACTTTCTTTGTTTGAATTTGGCATAAAAATAAACATATCTTGTTTGAAATGGCCACAGCACTTCCATTTAAAAAAATATATTTCTAAATTATTAACGTATACGCTTTTATCAGAGGAGAGACACGTATGCTCATCTTACGTTTTTAGTTAATAATTAAATTCCGTTTTATAAATTTACATATTTAATTACTGTTACATTAAACCGACAAGTACAATAGTTTTAGTTTTCATATTTTTACAGTAATTCGACTCTTTTCGAAACTTTATTTTTCCATTTAAAAAGAACGCTAAAATGTTGGAGGGGGGAGTTAAGAGAAGGGGAGAGGTGGCACTCCCTGATAAGCCACTGATCACTGAGCCATCCGTATCCCAGGCCACCCATCCATCTATCTCCTGCCTATACGGCCTATTATTTTTCCTGATGTATGAGTCACTAAATCATTGACTTTTCTACTTCCACTAGGCTTATGTCAATTCGTTTCAATTTCATGATAAACCTACCCCTTCCAAGACGTTACAACAATTTTAAATATTTAAACATCTCCTTTAAAATTATATTTATTAATTGATAAGCTTTAAAAAAGTTACGATTAAAAACATTATTGTTTTATGGGTGGCCTATATATGTGTGTGTCAGTGATAGTAAAATTGTAGCTTGGTTTTATCACAGATAAAAAAGAAACAGAGGCAAATTTCTTATTGCCACAGCAAATGCCTCAATGACTTAGGTACATATTTGTAAATCTGTATTAATAATTGATACATCTACTCTTGAGAATTTGGGGGGAATAAGGGGGGGACTGACAAGGAATTGGCTTGCTTCTCTATGACAAACTGGAGAAATAACTACGAGACAGATAAACTCAATATACAATAGTTTCCTGTTGGATCAGACCTCAGGTTTTTCCTTTTCTCGTGTAATACATTTTAGGTTAGGTTATATTGAGCTAGGTAACCTTGAATTAACTAGATAATCAAAATAAAAAGAGCATAAAATAAAACAGTAAAATATTGAATTTAATAACTACAAAGAGTTTATTAACAAAATGTTAAATGGACATTATTTTTACTGAATGATAAAAAAAAAAAAAAAAAAAAACAAACATCATGCGCTGGTTATATCCCTAAAATACTTTTGTTTATTTGAAGTAATTTTAAAAAACTTAAATCTTGTAAACTCTTACTCTTTATTTTTAATTTTTACATATTTTTAAACAACTATTTACATAATTTTTTTTAAATATGTAACTTTTTTATGATTATGTTTTTTCTTACGATAATTTAGGGTCATTTTTTAATGTAATAATACATTTTAGGTCCAACACATACTACTATTAATTTTGGTATACTGAAAAAATATTTAGTTAAGTAAATATAATTGGAATATGACAATCACTGAACAAAACAAAATTCAGCAATACTTTTGCATCTTATGATAGTGTGCGAACGTAATTAGCTATTTTAGCAATGCTATGACGACCACGTCTGGAACACATCATAAAGACTATCAAGGTCAATATGAACTAGTAATCCCTCTAATAAATAATAATTCAATACTTGTCCCCTATTACTGGTAAAGCCCATCATAGTTTTCCTGTCTAGTTGAATTACTCCGTGACTTCCAAAAAACGGAAGTGACTTGAGACCCATCCCCCCACCAAAGCTGGGAAGCGTGCCAACTGGGGGATGGCTCAAAACGAGTAAAGCGATGGGATCACGGGTGGCAGTTGGAGGGTCAAAATAACACTCGGCAGCTGAGCGAAACTAATTTATTACCAAAAAACCACTATTAACATAATCAAAACGGCAGAAGGCCACAATAAAAATAGGCAGAAGGCCACAATATAAAATTTGCACTTAAATAAATAACAAAACACACAAAAGCTACAAGAACAACAAACTCAACAAATACCAAAATTAACAAATTAACAACTACATGGCCTATCTGCAGCCTAGCCTGAGACACCCCAAAACGTAAGAAAAATTTAATAGGCCCCAACTAAAAGTGAAGAAAATTATAAAATTTTTGGTATCACCAATTACACCGGCAATTTGGCCCGCATCCCTTGATTCCACCGGGCCAGGGAGTAAGCCGGAATCCCTGGGCAGCTCCGAATTAAAAGTTAAGCAAAAGCACCATAATCCCCTTTTGGTGAAAGTTTAAAAATTAAATAATTTAAAAGAAAATCTAACACGGTACCGTTCTATTATCCCCTTACATCAATAATACAATTAACAACGAGAAAATAAATAACGATCACTAGGCCTAAACATATAAATAAATAACATGACTTAACCATAGGGACCTAACAACTATAAAATCTAAAAGATATAACAACAAATAAAACTAATTAATTAATAACAAGGAATATAAACTAATTAAATATTAACACCCAAAAAGTTCTTTTGGTATTTCAAGTTTTCCTTCCTTCAATAAAAAAAAAATATATAAGTCCCCATGGCTGTTTCATCCATCACTTTGTCCCAGTTTAGAAGTTTAGGCCTAGGCCACAAATTAAACAGTTCCACAAACTTTTTTCTTCTTTTACAAAAATTTAACCAGCAAAACCCCCAGCTCAGCCGCCGGGAAAAAAGATGGAGCGAACTGACCTGAGGACTGAAGACTTCTACCACCAAAGATGTAGTGCGGGTAGTGGGCAACTCCAGGCTCCAACATGGTCCTCAGGCCAGGCTAGCAGTGAAGATGGTAGAACATTGCCCGGACGACCGGCTGAGGGTTGAAAGTCCCACTCAAGGACCCTGGAGTTTTAGTTTGTCTAGCCACTCATAACGAGATTCTGCAGGCAGCACAAGACAACTGACCAGACAGGCCAACCGGACTGAAGCTGCTGGAACACGGAACGAAACGGAACTGGGCCAACGGCTACCAAAGTACGCAAATCGCCGGGCAAAAGCGAATCTCAGGCAGCCTGGCAGACAACAACGAAAAAACGAAACTGTACCGGTCCAAGACCCGGTACAGACTGAGGAATAAAAACCCCCAGGCACGCTGGGAATCGAACCCGAGTCAACTAAATAGTTATCCGTCATTTTAGTCATGTGCTACAACAACTTTAACAAATAGTTCAAATCTAAGGTCACACGTCATTGTATTAGGGGTACAATTTGTTTTCCGTTCAATTTTATTTTATTTAGTCGTGATTGTGAAGTCACATAGAAACAGAAGTAACTTTCTTATGGTAGCAGTACACGCATAACTGGAAATTACAGTTGATGTAAATTTTAAAAAATTTTTAGTTATCCTGATTATATTTATGCGTCAAGATATGGATGAGGAAAAAGGGAAGGAATTGAAAATGGCGGTACCTATTTAATCCGTCTCTAACTTCGTGAGAACTATTGGATGATACCTCTCTATATTTGTTCTCTGTGGCAAAGCGTACATAAAAGATTGATCTTACTTTTTGACTTTCTTAATTTTTACAGTGTAATATTTTTAAATTACTTACTTTATTTTTAGTTTTCATATCGAGTATACCTCATGTTTAAAAGTGTCACTGAATTAGCATTACAAGTCTTTACATCGTTTACATTGTTACATAAATGCACATTGTTTTGTAATTTTCTTTTCATTAACTAAAAACATTCGTTTTAGTAAGGTCAAATTATTTAAAGACCTACTTAAAACGAATGTTTTAAAGTATTTTTTTTAATACTAACTGGGTAGTAAAATTAAAAGTATAGCTAAATAATACTTTACTAATTAGTAATGCTTTGAAATACGTTCTCTATTTAATACAGATTGAAGCTTACATATCGGCATATCTTTTGTTAAACTCAAATGACTGGTGACGTTGTAATTTAGAAAACCTGAATTGTATGTGGCGATCCCCGCGCAATCAAAGCGCGTGTGGAGATATAAATAATGAATTACACCCTTTTATCTAGAGAACTGAAATGGAAACTGCACCAAATAAATCAAACACAGTGGCGTCAAAGCGCTTTTGAAAACATCAGACTTTCATTACTGTCAGATATCCAGCAGACACCTTTGGGGGGGGATTTTGAGTTATTCACTATATTTCTGATAAAAGTGAATCGACTTTTCTCATTTCTGTAGGGAATTATACGTGTTTAATATTTTAAAAGTGAAACACTGTTATTTAACGTAAAAAAAAGTAACGCAGTTTATATTCTTTTAAAAAACACTCAAATATTCTTTCGTCAAAAATATAACACAAAAAAATTCTTTCGTCTTTATGTTTTGGTATAAATAATTTAGGTATTTTTTACCCGCTTAATGATAACTAAGACAAACGACTTAGTGTATCCTGAATGTCTTATCAGTGATAACAGTTTAAATACAATGATTACAAAAAAGGTTAAAGATGGTTTTATTTTACCAGGCAGAGTTAACATTTGGCCTGGACACCAACGGCTTAAGGTTGACTTCCGAACCACAACCAGTGACCGGGCAGGCGTGCTGCGTGCTAGGACGGGATCGCTCAGACGGTCACCCATCCAAGGGACAGCCACCCTCGATGTTGCTTGACCTCCAGTCAGTGCCACTGCATTTTATAATGATAGCATACAAGGCAAATCAAACTCATTTTTAACATACGCTCACTTAATCATTGTCTTACTTATAACAGTCACTATAAGTAATACAAATACATGCTAACAATGAAAGTAGTTCTTGCAAAATACAAGTGAAAAGCATTAAGATTTTAAATATTTGTTTGTTTATTATTTCACATACTGTATCACTCCACTAATATCGATACGTTTTATTTGTATGTACATTATTTGATTTCTTAAAAATATGATACCGACCGAAAAGATTTTGAACATAAGTAAAGATGAGTGTCATTTTAACTAGGTTAGGTCAAATGTTCCTTAAAAAAATAATATAATAATAGCTTAATACTTAGGGTATATAAGAAACATACAGTTTAGTGTGGAATCCAACAAGTAGTTTTTTGTATGATGAATTTCAGTCAATAAACAAGCGTGATACACAGTTCTTTCCAATAGATATTGTTCGAGTCTATCACCCAACATGGACACCTCAGGCCTTTCTTGTAGTAGTCTTCTTGTAGTATGGAATAAAAATATTTAGCTGGTGCTAAAATGATTTATAGTAAATACAATAGCTAAAATAAATAATAATTAATATATCACGTACTTACAGATATATGACGTCTTTTCACACAATTACATCGTAATATTTTATTACGTACACTATTAAAATATATGATACAAATGGAATTAGCTGGGAAATAATATACGTGCAAGTTACGTCCTTTTATTTATTTTCTAGCTTAGTTTTATCTAATATAAATCTCATTTTATGAAAAATATAAAAGTTCATATAGTTTAAATGAAGTAATATAAAGTTAAAAATTAGGGCTTCTTATGTAATTTTAGGATTTGATTAAATACAAACTGAGTACCCTTCAATTTTTTTTAGTAAAAATGTTACTAATAATTTTAATAATCAATTTAAAAAAAAATTAAGGGTATTTAGTTTAAATTTTATTACATCCTGAAAATAATGTTTTAATGATATAAGTTTTTTTTTAATGTTTATGATTTGGAATGTATTTAGTACATTCATTCTTTGAAAAATGCAATTTTTTAAAAACTATTTTAAATAGGTTATATTATACATTTTAGTTTATATTATCACGTATATATATATTTTTTTCTAAATGGAATAATTTTATTTACATTGAACTCCTTAACTACAAACATGTATTGTAACTGTTGAATTCTACACTTAAGAACACATATACATAAGATCTGTTACAAAACTAAAACTGAAGCATATCAAATAATTGTTACTTACAATCACGAATTAAGTGTTATAACCAAATGCGCTTCAATATTACTGTTAAATCAGTCAAAAAATTAAAGCTCCTCAACTTATTGTGCAAAAATCTGTAGGTCTCAGCCGGTCCACAAAATTAGATGGTAATGATATTCACCCCAGCCTTTCTTGCAAACTCTTATCAGAAGAGATCGGAACTCTATTGTTGCTTCATTCAAATGCAATATTTTCACTCAATCGAAATCGTAAGGCTTATTATGGATGATTTATCTAAAATGAATTATTTTTTTTATTATAAGTAAATATTACTTAATTGACGAACACACTGAATAGATTTTTTTCTATTTTCAAACTTTAAAAATTATGTAAATAATTGTATTAGAGTATATAATGTACCGTTGGTTTTTTTTATAAAGTCAACCATAGTTTTAAATAGTATTATAAAAAAGATAGTACATTTAAAATAATTATGAAAACATTAGCTCAGTTTAGGAAATATTCATTGTTTGTGGTGTTTATGAAATTTATGTTTTCTATGAAATGTAATTACCGTAAGTGTGCAATTTTTCTTTTTTGCAAGATTTATTTGAAAATTTTTAAATCTAGAAACAAATACGTATATGGAAATTTTTATATACATATATGACTGTGCCCTCACTAATATTTTTTAAGGGTAAATTACAGTTACAAATGTTCATGGGCCGGCAAAATTACAGTTACAAATTTTTATGGGCCGGCAAATTTACAGCTACAAATGTTCATGGGCCGGAAAAATCACAGTTACAAATTTTCATGGGCCGGCAAAATTACAGTTACAAATGTTCATGGGCTGGCAAAATCACAGTCTATAACACAACTTGACACACAAAATATTTATCAAAATCTTTCACATGGTTTTATTGAGGTCCATATTTATAAAATAAAATGTAAAATAAAATATAAAACAATATAAAGGGTTTATTTCATTCGTAGTATAGTGAGTTTTTTTATTTGAAATTATTTATTTATTTATCATACCAACGGCATCATGCCTATTTATTATGAGTAACATAAATTGATCCAATAATTTAATTAATTAATTATCAACAATAATAATCTATTATACATTCCCGGTTTTCCACAAAGACCAATTTTCATACTAAACAGGCATATCAAGGGTAAACATTAAATTGGCTTGTTCTTAAAATATTATATTTGTTATTAAATATTTACTAATATAAATGCAAATATTGTGAATATAAGCCCATTTACCATCAACCATGTAATTATGCACAAGGACTCAGTGCTGGATTTAAGAGGGAGGGTCGATCTGGATTAGTATTGGTAAGTATTTTCCGTTTCTTTTTGTCGCATACATACCAATATGTCATTTAATCCACAGTACGTTATTTGGTCCAAAGTACGTTATTTGGTCCACAGTACGTTATTTGGTCCACAGTACGTTATTTGGTCCACAGTACGTTATTTGGTTCACATTACGTAATTTGGTCCACAGTACGTTATTTGGTCCACAGTACGTTATTTGGTCCACAGTACGTTATTTGGTCCACAGTACGTTGTTTGGTCCACAGTACGTAATTTGGTCCACAGTACGTTATTTGGTCCACATTTCGTTATTTGGTGCACAGTACGTTATTTGGTCCACAGTACGTGATTTGGTCCACAATACGTTATTTGGTCCACATTACGTTATTTGGTCCACAGTACGCTATTTGGTCCACAGCACGTTATTTGGTCCACAGTACGTTATTTGGTCCATAGTACGTTATTTGGTCCACAGTACGTTATTTGGTCCACAGTACGTTGTTTGGTCCACAGTACGTAATTTGGTCCACAGTACGTTATTTGGTCCACATTACGTTATTTGGTGCACAGTACGTTATTTGGTCCACAGTACGTGATTTGGTCCACAATACGTTATTTGGTCCACATTACGTTATTTGGTCCACAGTACGCTATTTGGTCCACAGCACGTTATTTGGTCCACAGTACGTTATTTGGTCCATAGTACGTTATTTGGTCCACAGTACGTTATTTGGTCCACAGTACGTTATTTGGTCCACAGTACGTTATTTGGTCCACAGTACGTTATTTGGTCCACGGTACGTTATTTGGTCCACAGTGCGTTATTTGGTCCACAGTACGTTATTTGGTCCACAGTACGTTATTTGGTCCACATTACGTTATTTGGTCCACAGTACATTATTTGGTCCACAGTACGTTATTTGGTCCACAGTACGTTATTTGGTCCACAGTACGTTATTGGGTCCACAGTACGTTATTTGGTCCACAGTACGTTATTTGGTCCACAGTACGTTATTGGGTCCACAGTACGTTATTTGGTCCACAGTACGTTATTTGGTCCACAGTACGTCATTTGGCTATAACGAAAAGACGTACTTCATTATTTATCTTAATTTAAACGTTTATAACAAGCACAAAATATCAAGTAAAATAATATGTTTTCTTTTTTTCTTTTTGCACCAGCAAAACAACATTTTCTTCTTTGACATTAATTACGTTTTTTAGTAAGGAAACAATATTAAACAGAGGAACAGTGACGAAGATGAAACGTTGACAAGGAGGATAATCATGTTATATTATTAGCAGAGGTTAGCAGTTTTTGCTCGACCACCCTCCCGTACAAGAAAGTAGGCGGGAAAATACAATTACCGGCTTGAAACTAATTAGTAGCCGTCAGAAAGCCGAGACAACACGTCACTCAAGATTGGGGGGGGGGGGTGAGGGGAATGGCTGAATAAGTATCGCCAAGGCCAATTATGAATCCATCGTGTACGGTAACTTGTCTTAATTGAACCTAATTTACTCTGGAGAAATTTTGTTATTGAATATTTAAATATTTGTTTAATAGTTGTTATGTTTGTATTACAAGTATGATTTATTGACGTATTATTTGTCGTAGATCAAATCCAACAACGTGTATTCTACAAATATTAAAAGGTAATGTTTAATAATTCTTAAAGGATATTTTTACTGAGTATTTTTGTTTCTTCTTTATTTATGTACTGCTTTTATTTTAATCTATGATCTTATAGCATTGTGATTAATTCACTCTATAATGCTTATACTTAAAGTTGTTTTATCATGTTTATTTGAATGAATGAATGAGAGTATTTATTATTATATTAATAATTATTCTTACAATAACACAAAGCAAGGTTATTATGGCAATAATTCTCACATAGACATTAGTATGTGCGTGGGAAATGAGTATTTTCAGTCATTGTCACTGTTTATACAGGTTTGTTAGTTTTTCTCAGAAAAATAAATACCAAAACAATGATGTAATAGACCGTAATCTAGAATAATTATAACAATTAACACTTGGATATTATCATAAAAATATCAAACTGTCAATGAGAAGCATAGCTCATTAACAAACAAACAAAACAATAGTACGTTTTTGAAACGATAGTAAATTTAAGTAGGCTAAACGGAGACCTCATCGGCATCTCAGCAGCTGCTGATGAGATTTAATGAGCCCTCATTATTAATAAATTTATTATTACTACATATATGTTATATATATTAACATAAACTCATATTTTAGGTTTACAAAATACTTATTTTGAATTATATAATTTGTTTACTATTTATTTCTTTATTTTTTTAATATTATTATATTTATTTTAATACATTTAAGAATGTAAATGTTGTTAGTATATGTAAATAAATGATTGTTGTTAATAAAATCTTTTTGAGCTCAGTAAACAAAATATTGACAATAATAATTAGCCTGTATGAAGTTGCAATGAAAAAATATTCATCACTACTTATAGAAATATTCAAATTATTCGTTTTGTTACATCATTACTCTATTGAGGAGAATTTATAGAATTAGTACTAAATACATTATATTAATTTTAATAAATTATACAATAATTGAACTCTATATCACAATGTGTGTTCCTTTACCGTTGCATTTAAAACATATTACTTTCTTAAAATATCCTGTTAACTCAGGAGAAAACATAACCTATTTTCTACAAAATATGATATTAATTTATCTCATAACTACATCATACAAAAAAGGTAACGTACATTTTTTTCTTGTACTTTTATAAAGATTAAAGAGTCGCAATCACCAAGAAACGACAAACAGAAAGAATGGAAATAAGACGAAATTATAATATTGCTTTGTTTACAGGGAACTTTTGAGGATCCAACTCCCTCCGTCGGATTGATATTAAAAACAATTTCAACCCTCCTAAATCTTCTTCTGCTCAGTTATCCTACCCCTACGCTTAAACTTGTGTTGTAATAGAATTGTCAAAAATATTGGAATGTTTATCTAAAACTCAATGTCACTTAATGACATGTGGAAAGGTAATCAATTTGAATATTTAGTTCTTTTATGGTTTTTTATTCTCTAAACTTTGTACACACATTTATGAATGCTTTAGTATATTTTATATAGTTAATAAAATAGTTTAATTAAATGCTATTAATACAAAACTAAACCTTTTAAAGTAAGCCTTTGTTTCTAAGATTATTAATTTATGATCACTGTAAGGTAAACATACTATTTGAATTATGTTAGAGGTATTTTTCACAAGTATTGTAGCTTTGTAAATTATAATGTAATCTATTTATTATATAATTTAAATGCCAATATTGTTACACTGTATAGTTATGTCTTAGGATATTATATGCACAATGTATATTTACATATATGTGGCAGGGAAACTACAATTTAAAATGTTATACAATACGGATTACAATTTAGAGAAACAACATGTATAGTTACTTCGATAAACTTATTAATTTAAGGAGAAACAATACTAAAACTTTTTCAAAAGACATTTATTATACAGAAAGTTTAGTAATAAAATAGTTTCTTACTTTACGTCTATCCCTGTAGTGATATAGTCTAACTACTTAGGAGCCAAACCACTGGGAAGCTAGAGGCCATGGACAAAGATAGTTGTATTGTAATGTTCAAAAAGTGTTCGTAAAGTGTTCGCTAATATTATCACTGCAATTAATGACAACATTGTAAGGTCAAACTGCCTAGATTGAGTTTGGTTTTATTTCTTTTTTTTATTTGGGGGGGACTGACATTTATATAACAAAAAAGTCGACATAAACAAAAAAAAGCAAAAAAATCCTTGCCATGTATTTTTAATTCCAAGGGGTATTCTTTATTTTTTCATTCAAACAATCCTCATTTTGCTCTGATCCCTTTTTTTGACAAATTATTAACAGATTGTTTTTGGGATATTCTTAATCCCGTGGTTGAAAGACTTTAATATAACTATAAAGTCTTTCAACCATTTTAAAGTTATATAATAATGTAGTGAATTTTGATATTCGATTTTATTTAATTTAAACTCAACCTAATTAGTTACAATTCTATAGACTCGACCACCGTCAACATTTTAATACTGTCTAGGTTAAATATGACAGTTTAGGTGGAAGGAAGATAAAGAACTGCTAGGGAAGCTCGAAGCATAATTTAATAAACTTAACTAAGCTCGTTCTTTGTTTCCCCAGTACTCCAATGTTTGTAGTTCCTTAAGTTTTCTAAGTTATCAATAATGTATAAGAGGAAATAAGTGCATGTATATTTTCAATTACATTTTAACAAGAAAATTTATATTTAATAATCTTTTTGTAAGAACTTTCCTTGCTTGAATTACTTTAACTCAAAAGTGATTTGTAACATAATAAATTATAATATTGTTAATAATATTACTAAAAAATTAATAACTACTTACAAAACTAAATGTTCATAACATTTAAACTTAATTTTTGTTACAACCTGAAATGTTTTCTAGTTTGAATGAAAATACAACGTTGATTTATAATATAAAACAAGAATAACTACTTCATTCCTTTTTAAATTTTGATTTACAATTTTTTGTAGTGTAATATACATTTTTTTAGTTTAAAAAGGGGCTGATCTGTGCAACTATTTGGTTTCATTTATACAATTTATGCTCAATATGTTAAGAATACCAAATATTAAATGTAAAGTTTTAAAAGTAGACTTTTATGAAGCGAAAATACTAAAATTGATCTGGTACTGCTCTTAAAATATATATATATATATATATATATATATATATATATATATATATATATATATATATATATATATACACACGTATAAGCACATACCCCTGCAGCAGTTGACGCATAGACACATAGCCCTGCGCAGGGATATGTGCTTCTGAATTATAAAATCGGCCATGTTTTACACGGATAGACTTATCCCTGCAGATAGACGCATAGACACTTACCCCTGCATTTCCACAGTGTTGCCAACATTGATTCTAATTCACGTTATATTTCAATTTTTACTCCTAATTTATATTTTTAACGTTATTCTTATGTTCAAAATAACCTTATGAGACAAAAAATATGCAATAATTCTTTTAGACAATTTATTAGCCAATCGATTTATACTTAATATTCTCTAAATTATGAAAATTAATTAAAAAATAATGAATTATTCGGCTTTTTTTACTTGATCATACGTGTTGAAATAATTTAGTATTACGTTGTTAATATATTTGATCATATTTTTTTTAAATATATTTAATATTTTATTTTTTTATTTTTTTACGTGTGTTTGAGTTTTTTTCAATATCCGTGTTTTTCCATATACTTCTTATCAACTATTTAGTTTCTATGCTCAGTCCTAATACCAACATAGCGTCCGCTCAGTGGTTGCCATCGACGTGGACTCTACTTGAGAAGTCTGGAGTATCCATGTCGGATTGTAGTCAAAGTTCAGATGTTGTGCAGGGAAGATAACTGAGTGTCAGGCTTATAAATTAGCTGTAAATCAGATCGTGGTTCGGATTCCACGTAAAGTTGTAGATCCCAAGTTGTCCTAGCTATTGGAATATTAATAAATAGTTCTTTCTGAGGAACAGTGGACCTTAGTTAACAAAAATTAACACACTCTTTTGCTTTTAGCAAAAAAATGAAACTAATGTTAGTAATTATATTTACATTCATCACACTCATTCGAACCTCAATTTCGCCCATATCTTGACGATCGGCGTAATACTGATCAAGAATTAATAATTTCTTCAGTTGGTAATTGTATTTATTACATTTAACCACTTATTAATGTATTCATTTTTTTTATAATACTATTCCAAAACTGCTCGTTTTATACGTCTATTGTTTGTTATTAACTCCTGGCTACCTGCTTAACAGTGGCAACACCGATGTGATCAATGATAGTGTAAGTGACATGGTGAACAGTGCAGTACCAACTCTGGTACGCCGCGTATCACTGGTTCACTTGACATGCACCATCCTTGTGCGACCGTACCAACTC